>NW_021011605.1:680881-843636 GCF_003987935.1 Bombyx mandarina
GTTTGCTTACCTACTGCCAATAACCTCGAGGGTCTGCCCTGGCTTCACCGGATGCGTAATTGAGCTCACGGGTCCCAGTCTGAGAGACATTACTGTTAGTAAGAGTAACGCTATCTATCGCCGAATAGTCGAACGAATATCGAAGGATCCAGTATCACCTAGAACGCTCGAGAAGTACAACGCCATCTATTTTCAGATAGCGGAAACACAATGCTAGATTTTTGTAGAATATTCTCGACGATTCTAGGACTTTCGTCTCGACTATAACAGCATTGCAGAGATGGCACGCAGCAGTTAGTAATCGAACTATTCAAAGCGAAACAGCGAACGGATCACCTGAAGCGAAGCGGAAGAAGTGAATTGAGAATTTTAAAGTGTTTGTTTAAGTGTTCTAAGTGTTAAAAAAAAAAAAAAAAAAAGTGTTGAATAAAGTTTTAAGTTGTACTCCGGTAGAATTTTTATTTATCCCGAACTCCAGCGCGTAACATTACTAATATTTGCCCTAGCAAGAGCCATGCTTCATTGAATCTGCCGCCGGATCGGAATCACGACCCACTGAGAAGATTTTACCGAGAAACTCAATGGGCTTTGACTATGGGTTAGTTCGCTCGTTATCGACGGGTTCGACAAGAATGGAGATTCCGCGCTCTCACTACTCCTTCGCCAGAGCACAGTTCCCCCCTAAGGTGGACAGCCCCTATCTCATGCATAGTCCGGGGCGAGCGCTTTCGGCTCCAGGTCTCAGGGTGCCCCCCGGCGAGCACCGTCTGTGTGAAAGAGACGGTACGATATCCACGAATCGCCCTGACCGCAATCGCCATGCTGTTCGCCGATCAGGGTGCACAAGCCGATTCATACCCTAAGCAGGTAAATTCTAAGATGTTTTCTTATTCAGAATATTCTAGGAATGTCGGATGAAAACCAATCTGTCTTTATCCCCGTTAATAAAATAACATACCTCTATATATGGATGACTTTCTAATTACTTTTATGCCTGGATGTCGCAACAGGATATTAAACAGACTTTGTAATATGAATCTTTTTTTTTTTCGATCAACCTGTATTGACGAATTAATTATACGTAAAAATGAAGTCTCACACTACTTAAATCTTTGTTAGAATTTACGGGAATGGATGGAATGGAATTCTGCAAAATTGCAATATTTTAAATTATTTTAATTATTACCAATTTATTTATTATCTTAAACCAAAAATATAACTAAAACCCACGCAAATAGTAAATTTGAATCTGTAGCTGTTCCGAAACTAGGAACTTTAAAGCGTTCGCTGTTTGGCGACATTTCGCACATATCACATTCCAACGAACAATCGAACCCCTCGCCAATCACTTTTTCAATTCCATGTAAATCTCCTAAGAATTCAAGCACTGCGAATGTCACATCAATGGGTTGTATCGAGGAAACCGTCTAATGATTTCATATTCGGTTTGCGAGAATCCAATATGGCCAGGTATTGTGTATCGAAATTGTTTGCCAACTTCGTTTTACCAAAGAATGGGCAATGTAGATGGCTTTTTGGCTGTAGAAGAGTAGGCGGGCTCTTGGCGGGCTAATATAATGCTATTAATGGAGCAGCCAAAACCATAGACAATAGACATTGTAACCCACATTGTTAAATGTATACCAGTCTTTTAACCCTTCAAGCCGGAACGTTCGTGCTTATAAAACATCTACCACCAATAGTGGATTTAATTCCAACTAAATGAATAAATAATCATTATGATTTTCTTTAATTAAATTACAAGCTTCCACACAAACATATCGCCATGATGGCGATACTTATTTGTTGGCTCTTAACTGTGAGCACTAACCAACACATTTCACGATGATTATTTAAACCTGAAAACATTGGTATAGTTACAATGCTACCAGCCTGACTCTATGCTCACCGTCCTTCGACGAACGGACTAACCAAAGTGATACAACCCACTGAGTTTCTCGTCGGACCTTCTCGGTAGGTCGCAATTCCGATCCGATGCTAGATTCCGCGAAACACTGCCCCTGCTAGGGACCAGTGTTAGCACATGCTCTCAGATTGAGCCCCATTAGCTCACCCGGCAGACATAGCGTAGCTGAAATAGCCCCATTTACCTAGCGATCAGGTAGGGAAATTAATTTACTTTAAAACAATGAACATTCATATCTGCTAACCAAAAACACATTATATACTTCATACACACGAAACTGCAGTACAAGCACAAAGTGTACAATTGCAATAAGTATGATGGTCCCTCTCTTACAACATAATCTTTGTTAAAAAGCCAAGTGTCGGTACAAATCTGTGCAACGCATAGACACAATACGGTTGGCTCACAGCCGAGCTACTCGTAGTGCAAGTACTTCGGACGAGCGCTCGACGTGAACACGTTGAACTCGATTCCACGACCATTTCGTTCTATTCGCCCTCGAATTTTCTCTAATAGTCTACATTAGAAATGAGATTCCTTTTTGAAAATTAAAGGCATCTGAANCCAAGTGTCGGTACAAATCTGTGCAACGCATAGACACAATACGGTTGGCTCACAGCCGAGCTACTCGTAGTGCAAGTACTTCGGACGAGCGCTCGACGTGAACACGTTGAACTCGATTCCACGACCATTTCGTTCTATTCGCCCTCGAATTTTCTCTAATAGTCTACATTAGAAATGAGATTCCTTTTTGAAAATTAAAGGCATCTGAAGTTCAAGTATATAATTGTTGCTATGCAAGGCTATAAAAACCGCTCAGGTGTTGCTGGTCCACTGCAGTACTCAATATTTTACCATTTACGCAGTACTCACTACAAAATTAAGGTCCGGTCTACTGATTTAATAATAAATGACTATTATTATATATTGGCATACACCCCCCTTGCACTTACTCACCCAACCTTCGATCTCCGCCCGGGGTAGGCATACACTTCATGCCAAAGCTTACACAGCCTTGCATGGATTCCTAGAAATGAAAACTTTCGTACAGAGATTTAAAAAAAATCTGACATCCATGGAAGCTTGGCATAAGTGGGAAATCCGTTATACAATACAAAGCAAAATTTGGCCCCGTCTCGCCAGCGGACTGGCGCGGGCGACGTTCGCAGGTCATGCTCACTCATCTATGCAATAAAAATATATATTTTTAGTGAAATCGCAACTGCCACAAAACAATTATCAATTTCAGTTTGAAGTCCTCAAGCTGAAATTGTAAAAACTATTGCAGGAGACGTCAGGCCGTGGACGCGTCTGCTTACAAAGACAATCAAATATTCCATATTTTAATTAGACGTAACCTATTTGAAAAAGGTTAACTTCTAACAATTCTAACGGTATACAAAAAAACATCAATAATAAAAAGAGGAAATATTAGACTCTAAGTTAATTTCTCCGTGGTGTTGCTCGATCGGTTTATTCTGTTACTGGTCCCGCTGCGTCATTCTTGGTGATGTTCATTTGGTATAGTTGTATTCGAATTAACATTCTAATGACCTTTACTCTTTTCTATTATAATGTTTAAATTCGTATGTAAATCGAATCTGACTCTCTTCTCATTTCTAATATCATTCACTGAGCTAGAATGTTCCAGAACATTGTACGAAATGAGATTCACTTGTGGAATTAAGACTAGTTTTCGAGATTAGCATTAGGTTGAAAATTCGATTGTGGTATGTAACGTTTGGGCTAGGGTAATTCACTGTGGGAATATTCTAGAAACGAAATTCTATTTTGGTTTTATCTTCATGTTTTGGCAGTCCTCTCAACGTAAGCAAGATGCTGGCTAATTATCAAACTATTTCTTTTTAATTAACCCGAATAAGGTCAAACGATATTTATAAAGAAGAAAAGACGAAACGATGCAAAAAAATACAATTTTCTCCTATGTTTGTCAACCGATTTTTATCCTTAAAAAAATATGTAAATTCTAAGTTTTATTTAGAGAGCAACAACATAAAAGAGAATAATATGTAGAAACAGTTGTGCTCATATAATTAAGAACGATTTATTTAACTGCTCTTGAGTTGTTTTATGTGAAACTTAAATTAAATGAATAACATTAATGCGAAGTGCGTAAATAAAAAGAGAAATTAATAAAAAAATAAGTACTTACTCAATAGTTTACCCGAGGACATAAGACGTGAGCCTATACTTGCTAAATTTAAAAGCTTATTAAAAAAACATTTGCTAAATCCCTCCTTGCATCGTATTCCTCATTGCTGAGGGTCGTGACCACCCTTTTGTATCACCTTCGCACGCACGATTTTTCTCCATCCATTCTTGTCTCTGGCGGTGTGGAGGGCGTTGTGAAACGTGGAATCAAGAGCGGTGCGGATCTGGTCGGACCAACGTATTGGGCTGCACCCCCGAGGTCTTTTTTTTTTTTAAATACGTTGTAACAATTTACGTAAATTAATTGTGTTATTATAGTATAACCTAGTTTAATGGTTTATAGGCTATGTTTGTATAAAGCGAGTTACCTGCAGTCAAACTGCGTAAGCAGTTCTGAAGGGCATGGTTTAAATGTAAGTGTAACTTTTTACGAATAAATATATTACATACATACATACATACATACAAGTACTTTTTTACCCATTGGGAAGATCCGTCGAAAAACTCGAAGTGGTTTGTGTCTATGGGTTAGGTTGTACATCGAATTCTTCGCGTTACATTCGAAGATATGGTGACCGCTGCTTGGAGAGTCTATAAGCACTAAAAGTGGATTAGTATGCTTATGATGACGGCGGCTTTGCGTTGCCCCGTCGTCTGTAATTAGATAGGGCCACGATAAGAAAGTTATCGTGTCGCGCCACTTTGTCGAAGAAACGTTATGACGCTGTCTCAAATACTTAGGCATCGATACGAATTGGAAGTCGTCTTGAAAATCTACATTCCTTGCAATCAAAGCTTAAGACTTTTACAACACTAAACGGCAACAAAATTATATGAACGTAATCTACAGCCACAAAGCCACAGAGTATCCTCTATTTAAATTATAACAAAAACAAAATTATTCAGCGTTCTTAATTATGTGACCAGTCAGTAAGTAATTAAGTAGTAATACTAACTTTAGATCCAATGTAGAAAGTTTATCAATTTATTTTAAGCCAATTAGCTAAACTTGTCAGTTTGAAAAAAAAATTGCTTTAAATAAATGTTCTTAATTATATGAGATCCATTCAGTCTGCCATTTGACACTTTGTTCTATGAGGATGCGGAAAGTTTTTGTGTGGTCCTGTTAGAGGTCTTGTGACCTGAAGGGTTAAAGAGTAAGCGCAACACAGGGTGAAGTGGAGAAAACTTGTAAGGGCCCTATGTACCAGCGAAGGACCCTAGGACTACAATAACACTATATATCCAAAAGTCTTGATCTGTGGTGTGTTTTAATCATTGGACAAACACTAGTATTTTCAAACGCTTTTATGATGAGGTGACATTCACATTTTAAAGTCAATATTCCGGTAATCACTCAATACCAGATCAGGCCTGACTATTCAGGCCGAGCCTCGTTTAACCAACGAGAGCAAAAAACAAGAATGGAATTTAGAATTAAAACTTTGTCTATGAAACTATATATAGTCTGTATCAATCGTTCGATTTGAATTTAAATTTATTCCATTTTATTTTATAAGTTTAATTGGATGGTATAATTTATTCGAACTAACTATTGTTCATTTCATTCAGAAAAGTTTAACTACGCTTTTGATTTAGATGTTAATATTCGATCGGAATTGAAATGAGGTGAAACTTTTAAAGATACTTGGATAAATTAAATTTGGTAAGACGAGAGCAATATCGTCTTACCAAAACAGCGATCCGACTGTACGCGCCCCAAAAAACACTCGAAATCAAATCAGAAATCCAAGAAAATCGAGTTAAAATGCGTTTCTTGCAGTAAAACAAAAGTGATTCATATATTATTTTTATGTTGTACTTTTCCGTTTCGTTGCGTATGTAACGACAGTTTCCGCGGAAAAGTGGATAAGTTTGTGTGTTTCCCGCTGACCGACATTTCGACAAAGGCGCCAAAAACTCTTCTCTTTTGATGTAGTGCAACTATTGAAACAGGTAGAATTAAAAAAGTCTGTTTGCTTCAAGTTCGAATGCTACTTAAACCATTTGGGCTTAACGACAAAATCACGTATGGTTCTTGTTTCAATTTCATTCGTTTTAAATGGACTGCGAACATATGACCAGTGTTCCGTCGTTGCTCCTCGGTGATAAAATAATAGAGATAAATTATATAGAGGAAAGAAAATGGTGGAAAAATTATTTTTCTAGTATCACAAAAGCAAAGGCGACTTATTGTATTATAACCTGTCGCAACGAGACCACGACGGTGCCACACACGGCTTACGGGAATCTTCCTCACTCCACTGTCTTGTTTTTAAACAACAGCATACGGATGTGTTCACAACTGCCTAATTAATATTTTCGGAGCCCTACTATTATTAAGTTGCTTTGTACAAGTGAATCGTGTAAATTATTGTCAGATCAGTAACTTAGCAATATCCTCGTATTATTTATTCACTGCTATCGAAACGTATCTTCAAGAATGTGTGCGATCCAAATATGATACGAATGTGTACAACCTTTTTTTTTTATTGCCCTTGTAGGCAGACGAGCATACGGCCCACCTGATGGTGAGTGGTTACCGTCGCCCATGGACCTCAGCAATGCCAGGGGCAGAGCCAAGCCGCTGCCTACCGCTTAATACTCTCCACAAGCCCCGTTTGAAGAAGGACATGTCATACGTTTCAATTCGTTTAAAAGTAGTTCAGTACGGTGGTAGCGTCTTCACAATCTTCACTCATGCGAGGAATACAAAATTCCATCAGCAAGAGCGAGGTCACGCTGCCTTGGTTGACAGAAATTCAAAGATATCATGATAAAAATAGTTTGCCACCGAGTTATGTAAAGAACTTGTCAATATTTTTTTTATTGCTTAGATGGGTGGACGGGCTCACAACCCACCTGGTGTTAAGTGGTCACTGGAGCCCATAGCCACCCACCTTGAGATAAGTTCTAAAATCTCAGTATAGTTACAACGGCTGCTCCACCCTTCAAACCGAAACGCATTACTGCTTCACGGCAGAAATAGGCAGGGTGGTGGTACCTACCCGCGCGGACTCACAAGAGGTCCTACCACCAGTAGTAAGTAACTTAGTTTAGTAACTTTAGTAATGATATTAAGAAAAATCGATCTACGCCACGATGATAATTTCATTATAAAATTGTTTTTGTGGTTGATCGCTTCTTTTCAGCTGTTTCGTTAATAGACATATCCTACTCTCGTCCGCAACGTCCGGTCATTCTCAGTGCCCCAAATTTAATTCAAAGGACAGTATTAGCGAGTAGATCGTTTGCCCTCTAATGGGTCCAAGCCTTTTTTATTCTTGTAGGGCTGACACTCTTTTAAGATAGTGATTAAGACCTTTTACAAGCTAAGAATTCCTATCCTAGTCGTAAGAAATAAAAACCAAATTGTATGTGGTTGCTAACCCTTTTTTTATTGCTTAGATGGGTGGACGAGCTCACAGCCCACCTGGTGTTAAGTGGTTACTGGAGCCCATGGACATCTACAACGTAAATGCGCCACCCACCTTGAGATATAAGTTCTAAGATCTCAGTATAGTTACAACGGCTGCCCTACCGTGCAGACCCAAAAGCATTAGCAATAATGAACTTGAACTTCATCATCATCAACGGTCGCAACTTGAAATTAGGGGGTTCTCAGTCTCAATTTCACTGGAATGAAGATATCTTATCTTCGATAAAGCGGACCGTATAATGCATAGAGGTAGCCAAACGTACAGACGACCGTGACAAGGATGGCGATCTCCAACGTGCGATCACAACAGTGTGCTTAGTGCGAGTTTTTTAACGTTCTCGATAGCGTGAAAGTTAACTCAAATTTGTATGGAGGTGGTATGTTTGCCTACGTTTGCCATTAGGACACAAATTTGAGTTAATTTTTACGCTATAGAGAACGTTAAAAAACCTGCTCTAAGCACACAGAACATACCACCATTGAATCTTGTCGTTTCAATGCGATTTTATAATCGTCATGACGATCACCGACCCGGAGTGCTGCTTCAACATTGAGAAGAATCAAAAATAAACTGAGCGGTTGCTCTTTTATATGAAACACAATATTCACAAAATATTATTGGTTCATTACACACAATAAATATGACTTTCACTCGATGAATCAGATTTGCGATACCGGAAAATGGCAAGTTACTTTGGCTACAATTCCTTCAAGAAGATAGAAATCGGATTAAGTGTTACATACATAGTTTTCGAATAGATAACTTGCTATTCACCAATGATTAGTCAGCCCTCATGTACCCGTTACTTGTATGGACAGTTAAGATAGAATTTAGTAAGGAAATCACATTCAATCATTTACCTTTTACCTTTCTTCGCTCTTTTTATCATTCAAACGAACTGAGATGAAAGATGTTCCACAAATATAAGGTCGTTCTACTAATGGGGTCCCGAAAATGTGATACAAGATACATCAATAATGTAAATTCAACAAAACTCAGACAAGTTCAGTGGGATTTTGTGCTTTGAAGTCAGCGCTTGGGTCGTTCCTAGTAAATGATATATAACTATCATCAAAGAACCAATCTACGATTTCCTTGGTTTACTTAAAGTAGTATTTCATGAGTTTTATTAATATTTATGAACGACTTCCTTGAATAAAGATTGTGATTTGAAGGCGCATTAAGAGTTCACACGGATAAGGTCATGTATAATTAGCTACAAAAACACCGGACGTCTTATCCATTAAACCACGACTACTTCGTCCCTGTTTTACACTACTTTTCTAGAGTTGGTAGGCAGCGGCTTGGCTCTGCTCCTGGCATTGCTGACGTTCATGACGGTAACCACTTACCATTAGGTAGGCTCTATGCTCATCTGCCTAAAGGAAATAAAAAAAAAGTTTGTTAACCAGGTTGAAGATGAAAATTTTTAACTTTCTTAAAATACGCAACCCTACGAAAGTGAGATGACGATTATAAAAATAAAAGTATTTTTTACCAGAAAACAAAAGAGAGGTATCGCATGATTTATCGTTTCGTAGGCAACGGGAAACGGAGCGGGTCTCCGTAACAAACTTAACGAAATAATAATAAAGATATAAAGCCTAGATTTATTATACGTGTTTTGACTTAAATAGGAAATATGAAAAAATATATCCTAGCGGGACAGAAAAGAAAAATTACCAAAAGAAAAATTGAGAATTGAGACAGTAGAGGCGGGGTATAAGTATTGAAGCAACGATACGAGCAAACGATCTCTCTTGTCATCTCCACCTTTTCGTCATACTAACTCGTTAACGTCTATAAAACGTGTTTTAGTTTATTGAAATCAATATTGTTACCCGCTGGAGTTTGGAATAAATAAAAAGTTCCATATAAGTACAAATTAAAACAGTATTGGCACTTAGAACACTTTAAAATTCTTAATTCACTTCTGCCGCTTCACTTTAGGTGATCCGTTCGCTATTTCGCTTCGAGTGATTCCGATTACTAACTAACTCGTGCCATCTCTGCAACGCTCTTATTATATAGTCGCGACGACATCCCTAGATTTATCGAGAACATTCTGGGCAAGTCGAGTAACTTCGATGTGTGTTTCTGCTATCTGACAATAGACGGCGCTGTACTTCTCGATTTTCTAGTACCTTCGATATTCGTTCGGCAATTCGGCGATAGATGGCGTTATTCTTACCGGCGTAACAATATAGTACACGAAAAACATTAAACACAGCAAAAATCAATTTGATAGACTTTTAGTAAGATAGGCACAAATATACTTTGGGCCTCAGAGTGGGTGGTAGCACTGACGTTGTGTTTGTTGTCTATGGACTCCTTTCCTTGCGTAGCCTTTACACCAGATCGACCGTGAGTTAAATGGATATTACAAAAAATAACAATAAAAAGGTACATAAAAACTGCAAAACAATAGATCGTATGATACATTTATTCACTTGAAATATAGTGTTCGCTCACGTAACCCGCACCTACTTGAAATCCCTTCAGGTTATTTCCTCCCAATTCTGCAGGATAGCCGTCGGAGCACCATGGTTCCTGAGGAACGTGGATCTCCACCATGACCTGGAGCTCGATTCAGTTAGTAAGTATCTACAGTCGGCATCGCTGCGCCATTTTGAGAAGGCGGCAAGACATGAGAACCCTCTCATCGTGGCCGCTGGAAACTACATACCCGACCCAGTAGACCAAATGGTAAACCGTCGGCGTCGCCCAAAGCACGTCATTACGGATCCTCCTGATCCATTAACGATGCTTTTAGGCACCACAAGCACCAGTCACCGTCCTCGTCGAACCCGTCGCTTGCGACGAAGGGCTCCACGAGCGAATTAACCCACAGACACAGCCCACTGAGTTTCTCGCCGGATCTTCTCAGTGGATCGCGTTTCCGATCCCGTGGTAGATTCTGCGAAGCACCGCTCTTGCTAGGGTCAGTGTTAGCAACTCTTCGGTTTGAGCCCCGTGAGCTCACCTACAAACGTTAGGGCAAAGCTGAAATAGCCTCTCAAGGCTATCAGCATAGGTAGGGGAAAAAAATAGACCTTAGTTCAGTCTGTGTCGAGTCGTCGCACAAAACAGGTTGCAAACTGTCGTGTCTTGTTAATAATTATCACCCTACATAATATCACACACGCTCTATATATAAGCAAAGACTCAACATATATTGATTAGTTTCATTATTTTTTTGTACATAAAGCTATTTAGGAAGCCGCAACGCCGTTGAGCTAACGATGTGGAAACAAGAATTGTCGAGCAACACCACGCCCGCGCTGCTGACTTACGAGCAATGTCGGATCGTGTGGGGCTTTGAGTATGCGCTTATAATAAAGTTAAGAATAAATTATTTACGGACCGAGGGGACTTTGTAAGTTTTGTAAAGATCCTGTCTAGGAAAGCTATAAGAAATCCGCCACCCAACTTTCAAAATACATCTCTGCGCACGTTCAAGTTTTAAAAAGTTTGTTTTTAGTATTATTAATGGATAAGATGAAATTCACTTTATATTTATCCAATTGGCTTGACTATTTACATAGCAACAAACAAACGCTGCTGGCTTCATTTATATACGCGGGATGATGCCGCGGCGATGACCATCAGCATATCATAAAACAATCAAACGTACAGCGTATGGTGATTTGTGTTATATTTCATTCAACTACCTAAATTGACCTAAACTTCATAATTAATTTACCACTAATTTTAATAGCTATATCTTGTACAATTCAATTGTTTTTTTTATTCACAGCTCAATAATTCAGTGAATAATTTAGTATCAGCTAACTTCAAAGTTTAATTACATTCAATCAGGGTTGGTTTAACAGTAACCTAACGAACACGTGCTACTCGAGTAACTTTCATTCGCCTACACAGTAGGGCGACCATGACTTTTAAACAAAAAGGAAACATTTATAGCTACAATAGTCTAGAAAAGTGTGAGTGGATCGAAAGAATCCGTGAGTAAGTGTCCAGGGGGTTGACGGTGACAGCCCCCTGCATCAGCTGTATTAGGGCTAGGATGCTCAACAGCGACGTGTCCTGGCAGGCGATGTTCGACCTCTGCAAGTCAACCATCTCATAGAAGGAGGCGGCGAAACGGAAGAGGGAGAGCTCTTCTTCCCTCTCAGCATCGTGCCGCTGCTGCCAAACCGAGGGCTAGAGGAGAGGAGTTCATCCAACTCCGATCCCTGTGAGAAAGCAGTCTCCTCCTGATGTTGGTCACAGGCGACTTGAGGGGGTTGAGGCTGTACCGCTCACTACCGTCATTCCAGCACGCTGGGACCAGGTGGATGGGGTGACGTGGCGGTGGCTGCGGTCCGTTGTCGTCATTGCCGTCATTCCGGATGTACTATGAAACAGCAGCCCTGTACACAAACATCTGCGTCGTTGGTCGTCAACGATTTCTTCCACGACCCATCGGTCGCGAGTCCTCGGGGTGGCGTCGCGAATCTGGTTGTAGTCTTTACCGCGGGAAATCCCTACTCTGCCTGGCTTTTGATCACGGACGGAGATCGGATATCGGGTCGAGAGTGTTCAAGGGGAGTCATTTGGTGGATAAAGCCCTAAAAAATCTTTCGCCCGCGGACGATCAAGACTCACACACCCCGTGCATCTTCTAGCTCGGAATGCTCATGCCACTTGACTGAAAAAAATAAGTAGGTCTCGATTCTGGTAGCCGTTGCTACATGATACAAACAATTCTTTGTCCTGGATTTTATTTTTAAATAGACGGATGGACTAGCTCACGGCCCACCTGATGTGCTTACCGCAGCTCATAAGCATGGTAACGTGAATGGTACCACCTACCCTGAAATATGAGGTCGAAGTCCCAATTATGGTGTAAACACCCCCTACTGTCACCCACCTTGAAACACAAAGTATATGTATCAATTATATAGGAAATGACTCTTCGAACCAGAGTTTATCGTCACTTCGCGTTAGAAATAGGTAGAGTCGTCGGCTTATTGCAAGAACTCATTAACTGCAAAAAATCACTAAATGCGTTTTTATCTATAATGGGCTAATTTTTGCATATTCTACAAAATGCAAAAACACACTAATTTCTAGCTGGCCAATTTTAGCCGTTACGTCTTTGGTAGAAAATTGATAATTGCAACTTTGGAAGTCAGGCATTTATAAAGATTCACTAAGCAGCACTAGTTATTTTTATTAAATGGATAATTATTTGAAAACAGCATACATTACGTTACAGAACTCATTTTCAGCATCTAATTAATTTTATCAAAACAGTGTAGTATAATATAGCTTAAAATTGTATTTCGATAAAATTCATTATTTACATTTACTTAGTTTCTGTAATGAATCATTTCATCACAAATGCACAATAAGTAATCTTAATGATTTTTAACGATATTAATATAATATAAATCATAATATTAAGATTTCCATAAAATCATTTATTCTTTTTCATTATTTTTTCCATTTTGTTGATGGCATGATTTTAATAAGTTAACATCGATTAAAAGAACATAGTAACTTCTTGCAGGCTACGTGGTTCCTCGGTTGTAGTTTAGTGAGCTTTATAGGGTTTGGTGAAATGCGACAAAACAGCTTGTCTAGGGAACACGGGGCATAAGACGAAACCGACGAAGGCGGGTGAGGGTGGGTTTGCGCGGGACGAAAGAGTACTGCCTCGCTCGCTCAGTTTGTGGCGAGATACGTTGATTACCACGCCTGTTATACAAGTTAATGATTTCTGACAAAATGCAACGAAAAAAATGTTTCAAACAAGGACGAGGAAGCAAGATGTTGGAGCAATTGAAGTTCTGAACAACCTTCGCACAACCTGCGGTAGGCAGCGGCTTGGCTCTGCCCCTGGCATTGCTGAAGTCCATGGGCAACGGCAACCACTCACCATCAGGTGGGCCGTATGCTCGTCTGCCTACAAGGGCAATAAAAAAAAAATAAAAAAAAAAACCTAGCAAGCAAACACCTGACCTACAATAGCATCATTCTTTCCACGGGTGTAGAGGGTGTAAATGATACACTGGAGAACGGGCAACATCGTTATCTGAGAATCATACCAGTGGACTACGATTGCCAACTCGTATTTACTGATAGGATGGTTGGTATGGCGTATGGCAAGCCCCTACGAGTTGGTACCACCATCGAAGCGAAGTAGCATACGGAACAATTTAGATTTAGAAGATGGGTGGTGGCTTTCACGTTGGATCTCTATGAGCTGCAGTAATCACTGTAACACCAGACAGGCTTTTCTATATTTTTTTAGGATTGAAGGATTACTGGTGGCTCGGAGGCCTTTCCAGATTCACCAGGACATGTGGGCTAGCAAAGGCTCAGCCAAGAGGGGTGGGATTTGCTAACAGCTGTCCGTGCGCCTCCGAAGAAGACCTAACAACTCAAGAACAGCTGCTTCGTGAATGAATCTACTACCGGATCGGAATCGCAACCCGCTGAGAAGATCCGGCGAGAAACTCGGCGAGCTGATGCAAGAACGTAATCAGTTTCTGTTATGCTTAATGCTATACTTAGTTCAAGTTACCCACCTTGAGGTGATTGAACATAAGCATTTAGAATTGGGCCACACACATAACATGGATCGAACAGAAAGCTAAAAAAGAAAAAAACAGCAAAGACGCCGTATGAACCTATAGTAATGAGCCACTCTGATATCTTGAACCTAAAAGAGTTGAGAAACAAATTAATGTTTAATAAGTCAATCGACACTGTAGGACTACAGTGTTTGAAGGTTAAATGCTTCAAGCTTGGAAAAACCGACTTAAAATTGTTCAATATAGGTATGACTACGTTTCCAATTTTAAAGACCTAGCCTGCAGAGCTACACCATTGGTATAATAATATACCTGATAAAGAAGGTCCAAATTATCTTCCTGAAGAAGAAACCTCTGATACAGATTTTTTTTAACCTAGATCTTTTTTTATTTGTTTTATGTTTTTGTATGGTGTTTAAGCTCAGTTCCTAATTTTCATTAAAAAATACATGATTGAATGAATACATGAGTGATTGACTAATAGGGAGAAGACAATTATTTTTAGTTTATTATTGAAGTCGTCGTGGCCTAAAAGATAAGACGTCCGGTGCATTCGTATCTAGCGATGCACCGGTGTTCGAATCCCGCAGGCGGGTACCAATTTTTCTGATGAAATACGTACTTAACAAAATATGTTCACGATCTACTTCCACGGTGAAGGAATAACATCGTGTAATAAACTCGCATAATTATAATTTGCGTAATTACAGGTGGTAGGACCTCTTGTGAGTCCGTACGGGTGGGTACCACAACCCCGCCTATTTCTGCCGTGAAGCAGTAATGCGTTTCGGCTTCAAGGTTTTTTTTTATTGCCCTTGTAGGCAGACGTGCATACGGCCCACCTGATGGTGAGTGGTTACCGTCGCCCATGGACTTCAGCAATGCCAGAGGCAGAGCCAAGCCGCTGCCTACCATTTAATACTTTCCACAAGCCTCGTTTGAAGAAGGACATGTAATATCGCTCGAGAAACACCGTGGAGGGGAGCTCATTCCATAGCCCGATGGTACGTGGCAAAAAAGATCTCTGGAAACGCACTGTGGATGACCGCAGTGGCTCCAGGTAGTATGGATGAACTCTACTCCGGTGGCGGGCGGTGCGATGGTAAAAACGAGATGCCGGTATCATCTCGAACAATTCCTCAGAGCACTCCCCATGGAACATACGGTACAAAATACAGAGGGAACCGAAGTCCCTCCGCAGACCCAGAGGTTCCAAACGATACGTGAGAATGGGATTATCAACAATCCGAATGGCCCTCCTCTGTATGTGGAGCAGGTGGGGCAGAGTTGTGACCATACTGATACTTTAGAATTTATATCTCAAGGTGGGTGGCGCATTTACATTGTAGATGTCACTGGGCTCCAGTAACCACTTAATACCAGGTGGGCTGTGAACTCGTACACCCATCTGAGCAATAAAATAAAAATAAAATTATGTACAACTTTTGAGACTGCGAAGTTGTCGTGAGTACTTGGCAATATTAGCTACTGCAAGTTCTTACGTCAACTGTTAAGAAAAAAATGTTTTTGATTATTATGTTATTATTCGTTTTTGTTTATTTCAATAAGGTTTGATAAGTATTTTGTTGTTTTATTTTAATTTAAGAAATAATTAATTCACATATAAAACCGACTTACAGTAGCAAGAAGTCATTAACTTTTAGTTTTAGTTTATAAATAATATATAATGTTATATGACTACCGACTCTCACTTGTTTTAATTAATATACATATTAAGCAATCCAAAACATTCAATGTTGCTCACTGTAATTATGTATGAAGGATAATATGGGCTAATCAACATAACCACTAACTAATTCCAACTAAAATGCCGTTTTCCCAAAATATTGAATATGTCACTTAATGACTTCTTGCAATAAGCCGACGGAGTGATAAGGGCTTACAAAACGGCTTACCAGGAATTAAGAAAATGTTTTTTTTTTAGGTTTGAATTACTGAATGTAATTTCTTCGTCATTTAACTCATTCGTGAAAATGAGACAAATACGCATTTCATTTGAAAAATTGATACCTGGTTGCAGAATTTGACACCGGCACAGCCACATCATTCGGCACCAGCGCTCGGGCTCTCTGACCGTTAGAGCCATGATAACTTCAGATTCAGTTCTTTCTGCATAACAATATTAACGCAGTTGAAACCGCGGGGCATATCTATTTCAAAACAACAAATACTTCTCATAGCCGATGACTGCATTCATCTCACCTTCATGCAAGTGTAGTGTTCGCTCACGCAGCCCGCACTAACTTAAAACCCCTTCAAATTATTAAATCCCGTTTTTGCAGGATAGCCGTCGGAGACCCGTGGTTTGTCAGGAACATCGATCTGCGCGACGACCTGGACCTAGAGTCCATCAGTAAGTATCTACAGTCGGCATCAATGCGCCACTTCGATAAAGCGGCACGACACGAGAACCCTCTCACAACACGTCATTTCGGATCCTCCCGATCCACTAAAGGTGATTTTAGGTACCTCAAGCACCGGGCATCGTTCTCGTCGAACCCGTCGTCTGCGACGAAGAACTCGGCGAGTAAATTAACCCACACACACAGCCCACTGAGTTTCTCGCCGGATCTTCTCAGTGGGTCGCGTTTCCGATCCGGTGGTAGATTCTACGAAGCACGGCTCTTGCTAGGGCTTGTGCTAGCAACATCATCAGGTTTGAGCTCCGTGAGCTCACCTACTAGTTAAGGTTACGCTGATATGGTCTCTCTAGACCATCAACTAGTTAGGTAGGAGAAAAAGAAAAAA
This sequence comes from Bombyx mandarina, assembly GCF_003987935.1. The sequence continues at coordinate 697,732 of NW_021011605.1, forward strand.
AAAACATCTCACCTATGAGTGTACAGTCGTCGACGTTCAATACATGGTCACCCTTTTCAAGATCATGCGTGTAGAATATTACAGTGAACGTATTCTTAATCTAAATCAAGTTTCCGGTCACTAAATTTTAAAGTAAATACATTATGACATATTTAACTTCTTCAAATCAAATTAATAACATATTAAAACTGTATCCATGAGGTCGTATTCCCGATATTTGAGTCTTGTGACAGGTATGCGAATTGAATCAACTTTACTAAGCCTTGTGCTTATTCTGGTTTGTATATTTACTGAACATATACTGAACATTTTTATATGTAGTTTAGTAGATGTAGATATGGCACTGCTACATCGTTAAGCAGAATTTCCATTAATATATACTCGTCCTGCTTAATCCTACTATTCCTAATCCCCTAGTTTCTGTCAAGTACTGTTATTAAGAGATATTGGAAACTAGCATGAGTGCATCACCATGCAATAGTAATTCTGCAGCGAAGTAATCTTGCTTCCAGGTCTGGAGAGTACGACAGGTATTACAACTGAGACCTCTTTTTTTTTAATTGCTCGACATTCGTCTAACAACAAACTGAGTTAAATATTAAATAAGCTTAACCGTGCCAAGGTGAAAATGGAGTCAAACGTAAATACAAAGCGTAGGTTCAGACGTTATCATTAGTAATCCTAGCCAATTAACTAAAAACTAAATTAAAATATATTGTTTAGAATAAAAGCAAGTAAATTATTCATTTCGTTTTAAATGACTTTTTTATGAGATCATAAACGTGGCGATGCAAAAAGACTCATAAGCGGATTTTAGTGCTCATCTAATTTCGTGAGTCGAGGTATTTTATGTTGGAGGACAGTAAAACAAAGATCATTTTTATGTGTAGAAGAATAAAGAAAGACTTTTTTTAAGATATTCTGATTTTACTGTTTGCGTTGTTAAATGTTTAATGGTGCACTGTGGGGATGGGACGCGCTTCAGTGGAGCAATGTATACACGGCAGTTCGGTAGCATTTCGATTTTAGACTCATGGTTCTTTCTTGATAAAAAAGTTATATTTGGCAGCAGATTTGGCCTCCTCGACTAGAATTCTTAAAATGCGAAAATTTTACTGTGCTAGAGCAGGCAATCTTCGGCAAATCTCTCGTAAACTAATCAAACCGGCTTTGTTGACCGATCGCTTCTAAATTGCACCGGATCACCCGCTCGGCTAATGTGAAATCAAATCAAAATCAAGCCTTTTCGGTGTTTATCGGGAACATATACATATAAACAATGTCTATGTTAATGTATATTTATAGGTTAGTTAATAATACTACTATACATTACAAATATGTAATACATTAGCTAACAAATCAATAACATTATTTCAAAGGGTGAAATGCTATTTGGTTTGAACGACATCTTGCAACTTTACCTACAGAAGAGTCATTTGAAGTTTAAAATTTGGAAAAAAATCATAACAAAAAACTTCTTTGGCTGTTTGAATAGGATAAACCTAATTGAAGTTCAATTAAAAACATCGAATTGTTGAAACTAATACCAAATAAAACGGACCTTTCATTACAAAGATAAATGTAGCGTATTAAACGAAATATCGCTTAAACCAAATAGCCTTTCATCCCTCCTGTTTCAATGTGTTCATCATGTAACTTTCCTCTTACATGTTGCCATTGTCGGTGCGTTGGTGGAAACTTTCACGAACCAATGCGAACTGAATAAAGTTTGATATTAGTTGAATGAAGAATGCCGGATCACTGCTGGCGCGGAGACCTTTTTAGCTTCAGCAGTGGCGGTGGGCGAACTTGAGGTTTTTCCGGAGAACTTATGCTACATCAGCCTGTGGGTGTATTTATATCAAAAACGGAGTCTCGGAACAAATAGCTTTCTACAACTACCTCACATTTATAATTAATGATGAAGCTATTGGATATAGTTTGAGTGTTTCAGTTTTAGTTTTGAATTTGAGCCGTAGCTTGGCGATGATACCGCTCCTCGTGACATACTTCATTTATTTAACGTAATATTCAGCATAGATAATACACATAAATTATATTCAGATTTCCAAGTACCTACTTTAATTTATTTTAACAAAATCCCTGTGGGCTTAAATATGATGGCGTGAAATATTAGCGAAAGACATATCCTGGTACATCCAATAAGAAGACCGAGCGGTCGTCTGTGACGTTTACAAATAAAGGGTCCCGCTGATAAATTCCCGTCATTATTGGAGACACATCTGCAAACCCGGCAGGTGTTGAAGAAATATAGACTTTACAGTCAACTGAAATAAGATTGATAAAGATAATTAGATTTGAGTATGTAATTGATATGATGATATAGTATATGATCAAGCGGAATCTCTCAAGAGATTGGAGGCTAAAGTATATGAAGTTGCAAAGTGACAATATGGTAACCACGTGACCCACCACATGTTGCCACACCAATGATATTCAATCTCCCTAAGTTACAAGTCGCAGGAAAGTTTACCATCACTGTTGCAGTTTATTTGGTATTTATTTTGTTCGAAAGACGGTCACCCTGAGCCACGAAGCCCGTTTGTATTAAAAGGTCATAAGACCTTATATTAATGACAGTTCCATCACGCTGGAGAGAATGAAGAGCCGTCCTTGAGAGAGGTCAGCGCTCACCTTGACCGACCGCACTCCCTTGCCTGTGTAGCCTAATTAAAAACAAACAAGAGATTAAGCCATATCTGGCTGTTGCCAGCGGTCTTATTCATTATGCATACCTGTAAGATAGAATTAAAACTTTAAAAATTCACGGCCTCACACAAAGATTTTCTACAGCGTTGTGTGACCAGAAACGTAGGTAGGTATATGCTCTCTCAGTTCTAATACTAGGAGCAGGCTTAGGGACTCTAGTAACCGTACTCGTCGAACTCGACAAAGAGTTCGGACGTGAAAGCTAACCCATGAATCAGCCCGCTGAATTTCTCGCCGGATCTTCTCAGCGGGTCGCGATTCCGATCGGGTAGTGGATTCATTCGCAAAGCAACTGCTCTTGAGTTGCTAGGTCTCGTTCGGAGGCGCTCGGGCAGCTGTTAGCAAATCCCACCCCTCCTGGCTGAGCCTTTGCTCGCCCTCCTGTCCTGGTGAAACTGGAAAGGCCTCAGCGCCACCAGTAATCCTTCAATCATAAAATAAAACTAGGTATATGGAGTGTGAAATAAAAATACGCTTCGACTCTGAATTTAATAATGATATTGAATAGAGTCCTGCCGCCGCAGTACAATGTCAGGGACAGTAAATCATCAATACATCGATCAGTAAAATATACTTTTTTTTTATTGCTTAGATGGGTGGACGAGCTCACAGCCCATCTGGTGTTAAGTGGTTACTGGAGCCCACAGATATCTACAAAGTAAATGCGCCATCCACATTGAGATATAAGTTCTAAGGTCTCAGTATAGTTACAACGGCTGCCCCACCCTTCAAGCCGAAACGCATTACTGCTTCACGGCAGAAATAGGCAGGGTGGTTGTACCTATCCGCGCGGAATCACAAGAGGTACCACCAGCAATTACGCAAATTATTATTTTGCGGGTTTTATTTTTATTACACGATGCTATTCCTTCACCGTAGAAGTCAATCGTGAACATTTGTCGAGTACGTATTTCATTAGAAAAACCGGTACCTGCCTGAAATTCAAACACCGGTGCATCGCTCGATACGAATGCACCGGACGTCTTATCCTTTAGGCCACGACTACTTCGACGACGTTTACTGTCGACGGACATTATTATTTTTCAGTAAACTGATGTAAATTTTACTTTTTTAGTGTCGTAAACCTTTAATTTATATACCTGTAATTTTTTACATAGAAGAGCATAATTTGGAATTATGTTACACATGTACACATACGGCTCATTGTTTCAAAGCATACTTATAAAAACTTTCAGCAAAACAGGATAGATTAATGCAATTTCTCCAAACAAATCTTACGACGCTATTGCCTCAATCCAAAGGATGATATCTACTTATTACTATATAACTATTTTTTAGTTTCATTATTTGAACGAAGAAATATGTGTGCTGAATGTTAGCCGAATCCGGAAATTTAAATTATTTTTAGGCACACAATAATAAAGAACGTGTTAACATTTCAGCTGTGTCCATATTTTGTCTGGGTGACAATAAATTAATTAATTAAATACATCAATTTTGAAGGCATACGAGCTTTTTAAATATACAGATACATTTACGTAAACATACAGAAGTTATTCGTAATAATTCGTAAATTTGGCACCATACACACCATAAACACACGTTAGATGAAGAAAATAAGACCAGAGGTAGAATTCTCTAGATATAAAAGAAACTCCGCTAACTAGTTCGATCTCCAAGCTATTTTAACGAGAACATATAAGAAACAACAAACAGCATTAATCAACTTAATAGCTTGTAGCACAGCAGGAGGCGGAGACAGTCACGTTTGTATTTTAAGCAATACGTGATTATATGGGTTTAGAGACAAGCCAGTTCCCAAACCTGAAGTCCTTAAATGGTTTTCAGGAGCTTAAGTTTTGTTGTTACATCTCTAAACCAATTATGCAACATCATTATGTACTTATCAGGAAAAAAATCCGCATCGTAATTTTGGCGCGATCGAACAATCACTGCGAGGGACAAGTTGTAAGTCGATAATTGCTTCGATTGGATTAGATCTCATGGATAAATGAACGGGTCGTAGAAGACGGTAGTCAACTTCTTTAGTTTATCACCTTCTAGGACGTAAAGTCCTCGTAAACCTTCCTGACGTTCTTAATGTCGGTTTGAAGATTACGCTCTCGCTCTGTTCCTTGTCATTGACCAATGACAGAAAACAACCGTGGGACGGAGCGCCGCCATCTCTAATCTCGCTTTGTAGCCAGTAAGCGCTGGACCCGCCTACAGGCTACAAAGGGCTACAGGCTGTACTACGCCTCGTAACATTGATGATTGTAAAATTACCATACGCTACCACTACCCAACTAAGCAAATGATTGTTAAGTTGATTCAGCCCTCCTCCACATACCCACCACAAATCACCCCATAAAGCCCCATTTAATCTCCCACCACAACACAAAAATTATAGCTGAACACTTTCATTAGTACCAAGAGCGTCACTATAAATATTTTTCTTGTACAGATGCATTATTGTTACAATACAATACATTCGGATATGTAGGGATCTTATATTTATTGTGACGCAAATGCTATTTGAATCACGTATGCCCTATGTCAATCACTGAGTTTTTGTAATCACTCGTACACACCGTAATATTGATACTGTTATTAAGTAAAGTAAGCGTTTGATTATAACATATTATATCTTTGAATAAATTTACAAAATTAATTACCCGTTCAACTTGGAACAACCCTTGAGCTATTAATCGTCAACCATACTATATAGTCTTTACATAAATACACATATAAGTTTATAATCAGTATGAACGAAAAACAAAAAGCAATCATCAAAATAATATGAATTAATTAATTTTAAAAGCAACCATTAAAGGGCTTAATGGTAACTAAAACCATTATCTTAAGCCGTCATCTATTCGCTGTACTTCAACTTCATTTTCCGTCTTACTCCCCCATTCAATTCTGCAACGAGAGCAAAAAAGATAGCTTTGTTAAGGGTCTGTTTCACAATTTCCAAGTGAGATTTAAATCGGAAAGATTACAGTTTTTTCTCCCCTCAAGAAAGCAGAGCTTACAACCTATGAGCATAGCTACAACCTATGAATGTTACAAAATAATTTTATTATATGAAATGTAGAATGGTCATCGTAATTTTTTGCCTAAATATTTGTAGACAATCGATGCTGGGTCAAATCTCAAGTCCATATGCTCTGATTATTAGACGGTCAGATTCATCATCATCATCATCATAATCAGCCTGCGGCAGTCCACTGCTGGACATAGGCCTCCCCTAAAGCTCGCCACTGAACCCGATCTTCGGTTCTACGCATCCAGTTACTGCCAGCTGCCTTGCGCAGGTCGTCGCTCCATCTAGCAGGAGGGCGTCAGACGGTCAGATTATTAGATATTAATATTTGGAAATGGAACACATAGCATTACAACAGAGAAAATTATTTGAAACATTCACTTTACCTTAAGTTCTCAGAAACATTCCACTCCTACCAATTAGAGAGTCAGCACGGATTAATCGTCGGGTAATCGCACGAGGGCTTCCAATATTACCTCCACCCCTGGGATCACTAGATTAATTACTATGATTAAGCTCCGTGATAAGAAATGGACTCAATCGTAGTCGAATCTGTGTCAGCTGTATCACTGGTATAACTGTGTTCTCGTGGGAAGAGCTGGCAGGTCTTTAAATTCATATTTATTCATCATACTTATCATAGCAATGATTTCAAAGAAAGTCACTAAATTTCAATTAAATTAACAGTAACTATCCTACAGTAAATCTTTACGAACAAACTGTATTTTTGTTCTGTTTCTTAGTACTAAACGACGAATGCTTTATAACGTGGCACTAAATAGCCATTCTGACCGAAAAGTCTTTTGGACGTCTTTAGGACATTTTGAAAAAAAAAGAATTCGACAGCGGCCTTCATTAAATTCGTAACTTCGAAATTCTATTACGACATGTGAAGAACTATTCTGAAACCGCCGCTACGAATCATCAAAAAACGTAGCTCTGACCAAAAGTTAGAGGACCTATTATGAACCAAATGAACAGTCTAACTGTAGTCAGTATGTATATACTGACACCGCAGAAAATATGGATGGACTTTCACAGAACTTTCATGCGTTCCGGCTAGAAGAATAGAACAGCCCTCATACAATACAACTGGGACTTCGACCTCTGCCAATCTACATAGCAAGGGGGCTGGGTCGTTTGTCTATCTCTGCAAAAGCTCATAATTCCTAGTTTCACTTTATAGTATTTGGTTGAAAATACGGGAAAGGTTAGGTACTTATTTTTTCCAGTCACGAGAATATATTGTTAAGATTCTGTTTAGCTGTTCAGTGGAGCGCGACCGCAACGAAGCCACCGCCCGAAATGACATCAATCAATTCTTTAGGGCGCAAATACATACCGGTACGAAGATTGGTCAATATATTTATTAACTAGCGACCCGCCCTCGCTTCGCTTCGGAAACATTAAAACACACATGAAACCAAAAAAATAAAATAAAATAAAATTTAAAAAAAGTAGCCTATGTTCATCAGGGACAATGTCGGCTTCTAATGGAAAAAGAATTTTTCAAATCGATCCAGTAGTTTCGGAGCCTATTCGAAACAAACAAACAAACAAATCTTTCCTCTTTATAATATTAGTATAGAGTATAGATAAGCGCTAGGCAGCGGCTTGGCTCTGCCCCTGGCATTGCTGAAGTCCATGAGCGACGGTAACCACTCACCATCAGATGGGCCGTATGCTCGTCGGCCTAAAAGGGCAATAAAAAAAAAATTAAAAAAAAGATAAGTAACTGACTCGGCAGACTTCGTAGTGCGTCAATCGATAAATAAAAGACCTAAGCCTTTATATAAAATAAACTTAAAACAAACAAAATGAATATGTCCGACGGGGGACACATCAAAAGAAAAACAAAATTGTTTATTTTTATTTAATTCAGAGCATTTTCATTTTCACCTTTTAAACCTTCTCTGGACTTCCACAAATAATTTAAGACAATTTGTGAATTTGCTTAATTCCCTATCACTCAAACTCGATGATTGTATCTTCATTAAGTCGTATAGTTGTAATTATAGTTTTAGGACTGAAAAAAGTTTTACCCAGGAAACGTTCCAGTGTCTGACTTCGTTTTTGAAGAGGAATAATTACCACTAGTGATTTAGCTGTGTTGGCGTAATTTAACGGTGATCATTGCGAATTCCATACACGTATGATAAAGAGAGTTTAATTGCCAAATCATCGCCAGGTGTAGGGGTCGCCGTCATATTATAGGACCGGAGACAAACGCGTTGAATATATTTCATTTTTTGCGTCGTATAAACCGGCGTAATTAAAACGCCTTTTACGGTCATTTATATCAATTTCCAAATTTTCAATACTTTCTTTTCCGTGCACGTTTTTATTATCTTCGTTGGCTGACGTTTTTCTATGTTTTGGGGGCGTGCAGTGTAATAAAAGGGGATGACGCCATCTCAAACAATTATCTAAATGTACTGCCTATGAGAAATCCTATACAAATCACTGACAGAACCGTAGTTCCTCCGTATACTCAGAGTAGTACGAAAATATCTATAGCTGGTAGTTTTAGCATTGAATGACGACCCTTGGCAAAAATCTTGATAAATCTCAATCCTAATCTTCTTAACAGAAAAATGCCTTTTTTTCGCCCCCGTGTGTATCAACCCCACAATTTTAGTAAGAGAAAAAAAGCTTACCACGGTGAGTTATGGCCTCAGGATCGTGAGTTGGCTTATAATTTTTCAATGGAATATAAGCTGCCATTAGCTACGAATAACTACATATATTTTATATCAAAGTCATTAATTGAGTAGACGCAATGTTGCTTCAAAACTGATCATATAGTTTTCAGCTTTATTTCAATGTCGTACAAAAAAAAGAGAATTATTGTTATGATTATTATCTATAATTTAAGAATAGTTTTATGCGGCTTTGAAAGACCGAAATCCTCGGACCGTTGATTTTTGAATTTACCTTCCATTTTCATTTTGGACAGTATTAATAACAATGTTATTATAATTTAGAGTTTGCTCTGCTGAGCTTACAATTTGTGATATTTGGAAAGCTCAGTTTTTTCGGATAATATCCTATAGGGAAAAGTCTATTTACCACGTATCTAAAAACGTTTTTCTCTGTATAAAATCGCTTTAGAAATGTATCGTTAAGCACTACAGAGATGTCAATATCAGGGCTCGAAGCAGGCTACTTCAGCGGCACGATATCCGGAAATAAAGTTTGCGACAGTACGTCGCGAATTCACCGCAATGCATATTCCTACTCTGTTAAAGAAACCCAGAGTTATTTTTTACTCTCCTGTTATTTTTACTTTTATTATTATCGTGTAGATAGCGAGATTACGGGATATTTGATGCGAAGCTTTATCAGCCCGTAGAGACTTACGAAATAAAATTTTCCATTACATTCGGATAACGACTATCGTACAGTTTTAATTAGAAGAAAGTAATCATCACGTGATTCCGGAGGCCCGGTGTATTTGTATCAAGCGATGCGTGTGTAAGCCACAGTCTAATCGATCATGTGCATACCGCAGTTGAATTGATACAGTTCAGTAATATGGGTTATATTACTGTGTTGGTTGTTTCTACAATCCAATAAATCTTTAATCCCAGGTTGAGCCCGCTCGAGTTCGTTGACCCCAGTGCCGCGCTGTGCGGATTTCCGCACCCCTTTGTGCACGCACAACTATGTTATCAAACCGATCGTAAATTAATTGAATCCCAGCTTGAAGTCAATGAAATGAAAGGATCTTTAATTGTTTCCGCACTGTTATTGCTTGTCTCTTTTGGAGAAAAATGCTTAAAATAAACCGTAGGTGTTTTTTTTTTGCAATAAATTGTGTGGTTACTTAGATTTTTATAACTGATGGCCTGGTAGATGTGGTGCCGGGTGAACTTGCATAGTCATTCGAATATCCTACGATAATGCTGCGAGTATTTTATTTCTAACAAATAAGTTATTGTGGATTAATGAATTTCCTGGCAAAGTAAAATATTTTCTGCAGACACAATAATCAGAATTTTTATAACATAAACTGACATAACCCTAGAAGATCGCATCGTTGGTGTAGTAGTGAATGAATCATCCGGTCGGTTTGATCCCTCGGAAGGAGAAGTGAACGATATTTGTTATTCAAAATCTGGCTGTTCTTGTCCCACCCATAACTCTTCCCATGATCTCTTTTGACAATACTTTATAGTCAAATAAATTACTATGCTAGAATACCTTAAAACTTGGGCATCATTTGACCCGGCACCAATGAGCGAATGAAATTAAAATTTACGGTACAATGCGGCTTACCGATCGAATTCCTGTGACTAATGAATAATGACTAAACTATGAAAATCTTTTTACAGTTGAAGCAATGTACGTTGTTAAAATAAAGTATGTAATTCATGTACGAAATGGGTACTTCTTATTTAATTTAATTGGCATAATGCGTTCAATATAAAAAGCAAAATATTATCTTCAACATAATTCTAATGTTATTACCAGAGACCCTGCAAGAAATTTTAGCGAAAATCAGTCTTCAAATTCAAATAGAAAACGTTATTCGTCATGATTCTAGTTCAGCCCGTCTCTCCATCACAACTAAGACATAAATCACTTCAGACCAGACAAATTTCAACATTACAATGCTAATTTTTATCCTTAAAATACAGCGGAGGTTCAATCTTTGAGCAGACATTTTATAACATTTTCAAACAAAAAACACTGATGGCCTTCGAAAATAGCCCGTTCTATGAGCTGTTGTCGCTCAACGACATGGCGATGTCACGATGATGATGCTGGGCTTTGTTCGTATCGGGGCATTGAAAAAAATAATACTCACTTTTTAATATTTCATTGTTGACAAGTCCTCACTGTGCGAACATCAACTGTCCTAAATCAAAGGAAGTCCAAATAAATAAGAATAAAGTAGGAACGCTTGCAGAAAGAGCTTTTGTGTACGTGAAGTCATAAATGTGTCGTCAGTTTTTAATAGGAAGCACGAACGTGAAATTTGTTCACACATCTCAAAGCGAAGAGAATATGTAAAATAGAAACTGGAATCAAAAAATTGATTACTTGTTTCTTGTGTCTGTAGTAAAATAGCAGTTGGAGGTACTAGTTACTGAGGAGATATCATCAGAATTCAAAAAATGACGATTACATTAACATTAACATTAATTTTACCCAATAAAAAACATTTTTCTCAATAAAATAATATTAAATTTCGATCAACAAAGGACAAAACTTGACGTTTCAGGAAATTAAATCACCCTCGTCTTTGAGGGCCTCATTGTTTCCGGATTTGTATTCCTTGTGATCATCGTCATAAATTCGAAAAAAATTTGAAGAGAGACGTTGTAAATTTAAAATTAAAATTCTGATGAAAACATTTATCTGGCTTCAGTTTTTTGTTTACAGCAGCGTTCCGTGCGACGATCGTAACCGTAATTGGATGAATTCATACGGAAGTTTCCATCAGACGGTTCCACCTCAGATCAACAGCGCGCTGCGTCTAGACAGGACCACCCGCTCGATCGAACCACACAGCCAAGTGGAACCTATCACACGTTACAAATTAGAATATATGTACATTAGAATGGAAAAAACATTAAACTGCGACCTGACTGTGTAATATTAGTAACAAAGACGGGGTGTCGTTGTGAAGTTTTCCCTCGAAATTTATCGATAATTTATAATTTATACTCGATAATTTATTCTGGGAAAATGTAGAATTTTATACCACCATCACATTTTTTCCATTTTACCTACAAGCCGTCACCGAAGCAGTCTGTCACGATTACTACATTCTTGAAACTTACAATATTTAACGGACTCTATGAGACGTTACTCCAAAAATATGTATGTAAATAAAATATGTATTCGAATATGGAAAATGCATGAGGTTAGCTTGACCGCAACAGTCCTCGAGTGCCACACGTGTTTTTTTTTATTATTATTACATATGATACATACTTTATTTGTAACAAACATTATTTCATCGTTGTAATAAGTATATAATATCACGTTCTGTATCAAAGCCAACACTAAGTCCATTTCATACTTTAATCAATCCGCATCAATTTCCCGTGTAGGCCTTCGTCGTGACCTTAAAACTATAAGATTGTATGCTACAGTAACCTAATAACAATAAAACAATCATTCGTGCAGAAAAAATAAGGCTCATTTTTCTATAACCAAAATTTTGTTAAGATTACATATAGCTTTTTCGTTGTTGCTTCATCGAGTATAGGTGACTTCCTCTTACAGAGTAATCCGTGAAATCAAATATTAGCTTCACACAAACATCCTTTGGGCATTTTATTATTATTGATATAATTTACGCGAGGTTATCCTATTCGATGAGGAGTTTCTACGCCAGATCAGGAAGGCGTGACGTCAAAGAAATTTCCTTTTCGGATTCCCAGAAACGGGAATCGTTTTAGTTCTGTATATACGATCTCATTTATTTATGATTCTGTATGTACGAACATATGTGCATAAGATAACAAAATGGAATGCTAACAAGAGTGGCAAAAAATCGACGAGTGCAGACGTTGATTATATTGCTAAGATCGCACTTAATCCTAATCCCTGATCCAATGGGCACGTTATGCTTCGAATTTCAAGGTCGATTTAGAACAAAATCAGGTATGTGCTTTCTAAGATTTTTCTACTACTACTACTGAGCTGGCGCTATGACTCCGAAGTGGCTCTTGGCCTCCGACAATAAACTTTGCCATTGATCCCGGCGCTGCGCAATACCTTGCCAGCCCGACACTCGGAGCTCACGTAAATTTCCTTCCACGGCGTCAGACCAGCGGTACTTGGGCTTCCCTACGGGGCGGCGTCTCTCCGGTACACCCGCGTACACCCGTTTCACAGCCCGATCCTGCTCCATACGCACTACATGCCCGAGCCATACGAGCCTCCGTGCCTTCATCTCCCACAGAATATTTGGCTCACCAAAAAGCCTCTCCACATCCTTGTTTTTCCGGACGTGCCAAGATTCGTCTTCTTTCTGAACTGGTCCTAGTATTTTTCTCAGTACCATTCGCTCCGTCACGAGTTTTGCCTCTTCTTTCTGTGTAAGCGTCCATGCTTCGCATCCATGCAATAAGATCGATCTGATATATAATTGAGGCCGTCAGCGCAAAAGTGGCCTAACCCACATTTTTTCATAATCAGGCTTATAATTATGTGTGTTGCAATCTATTTAAAATATAATAAATTGTGATGGGAAACCGGCCTATCCATAGTTTCACCCATACATAGCAGATGGCTTTGTAAACATTATTTTTGCGCGTATTGTTTTTTGCCTACTCAAATTCAAATTCATACAAACTTAAACCTCATTGTTTCATAACAATTATGGTAAGCTTAGGCCACTTTGGGCTGACGGCCTCAATTACTGTATTTGATTGATTAATAATGCTAGTACGTATCTTCGAAGCAACATATTCAATAAAAGTTCCATTTTGATTTCAACCGCTTGGAGAACAAAAATGTACACCCTTTACAGTCTGCTGAATTTCGTGAGTGAAGGTCAGAACGTTAAATCAGCATTCCCAGACTTGTCGAAAGAATCCATTAGGTTTTTTGACGCAAATAATATGGAAATCACTTGGATACAGGATTAGACTTAGTTGGTTTTAGTGATTCGTTACCCTAGTTACTTTAACAGCAGTTACTCTTCACAGAGCAGGAGAATACAACGAATGCCCGAACTAGCCAGATTTTTGTGGCTCTAAATATTTTGCGATTCCTGCATACTTTTCTCAACTTGTCTTTCTTAAAGATATGAAATTTGACTATCCGAGTATGAGTGATCTGTAGTATTGTCTATGATGACCATTTAAACAATTGCACCACATGTTGTAGCAGTTTATCTCTGCTGAAACTAATGAGTGCCAGATCTACAGTGCATAACTAAAAAATATTTAGGCGACGATCCGACTCTGGAATAAGCTCCCCCCATTGTTTCTGACACGCTATGATTTATCGTTGCTTAAACGAATCTTGAAAGATTGCTCAGCAGATCAGGTGTGTGTTTATTCTGATGTTAAAAAGATACCTTGATAACTCCATACAGAGGAGGGCCGTTCGGATTGTCGATAATCCCATTCTCTCGGATCGTTTGGAGCCTCTGGGTCTGCGGAGGGACTTCGGTTCCCTCTGTATTTTGTACCGTATGTTCCATGGGGAGTGCTCTGAGGAATTGTTCGAGATGATACCAGCATCTCGTTTTTACCATCGCACCGCCCGCCACCGGAGTAGAGTTCATCCATACTACCTGGAGCCACTGCGGTCATCCACAGTGCGTTTCCAGAGATCTTTTTTGCCACGTACCATCCGGCTATGGAATGAGCTCCCCTCCACGGTGTTTCCCGAGCGCTATGACATGTCCTTCTTCAAACGAGGCTTGTGGAGAGTATTAAGCGGTAGGCAGCGGCTTGGCTCTGCTCCTGGCATTGCTGAAGTCCATGGGCGACGGTAACCACTCACCATCAGGTGGGCCGTATGCCCGTCTGCCTACAAAGGCAATAAAAAAAAAAAAAAAAAAAAAAACTCCGTCAAGATAGCTGTATGTTCCCTGCCCGCATATGCAATAACAAAACTCACCCCTTAACTCGTCTATGTCATCTTCACCCTACTACAAGCAGATAAAACATTCAAAACGTAAACTAGCATATGACCGTCAAATGTGGAATGCTTAAGAAGCAGTAACAATTGCGGAAAGCGGCTGAGGTCACACAGTCCTACTTCCGCATATCTACGCATATTCACTTTTGTTTTCCTACTTAATCGCTAGTATCTAAGGAGCTATTTCAGGTACGCGCGGACGGGTAAGTGAGCTGACGGGCTCAACCTGACAGAATTTGCTAACACTAGCCATAGCAAAAGCACTGCTTCGCAGAAACTACCACGGGATCGGAATCGCCACCTACTGAGAAAATCCGGTGAAAAACTTAGTAGGTTATCTTTGGTTCAGTTTGCTCTTCAAACTCTTCGTCGTAATCGACAAGTTCGACGAGAACAGTGACCAGTGCTTGAAGAGCCTATAAGCACGAAGAACAAATCCGAGAGATCCAATAAGACAAATTTCTGGTGACTTTACGTTGCCCGTCGCCGGGTTATGCTGTCGCGCCGCGCTTTAACGCTTTTTCAGGAACTAACGTGTAGTTCCAAGTCGAGATTGTCGTAGCGATCTAAATACCACGGTGCTCCGACGACTCCCTGCAAAAACGAGTTTCAATGACTTGGAGTGATTTATGTGTGTACGGACCGCCTGACCGAACACCACACTTGAATGTATGTCGAAAGTACTCGCAAGTTTTGAAGCTAGTTATGAAGGGACTATTTACTTCGCTGGGATCATGCTCACTAACAACTGCCAAGATTATAAAAACATTTATGTGAACCGTACATGTGTCTTTGCAACAGCTAAGAAAACTTGATATGCTATTACAGTGTTGTTTTTCGAAGAATTTGATCTTAGAAGCTAATTATATATGCTCCATATTCTCACAGAATATATTATTATAATGGATGATTATGCTCTATCTCAATTTTGCTTGTGAGGTTTCGCCGAAATAAATTTCTTTCCTTGTACTTGATTGCTAGCCCGAAGCCGTGGATGATTCCAAGAAATTGTTTCAAATTAAATAACCTGCCTAAGTGTTCCTTTAAATACAACCATTATTATAAATGGCGAATAGAATTTTCAATTTCAAATTTAAAATTCAATGCAACGAAGCAAAGATTCCGAAAAGAGTCCTCGACCTCATGTCATTTTATTATGTTTTTGCCAACCAGTATATACTCAGTGACCTGTTTTGTTGTCTATGAAGGCAGACAAACATACGGACCCACTGGTAGTGAGTAGTCACCCTCATTTCAAAGTTTCAGTTCGACTCACCTCTAGAGGTCGTAAGTCGTCGTGGCCTAAAGGATAAGACGTCCGGTGCATTCGTGTGTAGCGATGCACCGGTGTTCGAATCCCGCAGGCGGGTACCAATTTTTCTAATGAAATACGTACTCAACAAATGTTCACGATTGACTTCCACGGTGAAGGAATAACATCGTGTAATAAAAATCAAACCCGCAAAATTATAATTTGCGTAATCACTNGCCTAAAGGATAAGACGTCCGGTGCATTCGTGTGTAGCGATGCACCGGTGTTCGAATCCCGCAGGCGGGTACCAATTTTTCTAATGAAATACGTACTCAACAAATGTTCACGATTGACTTCCACGGTGAAGGAATAACATCGTGTAATAAAAATCAAACCCGCAAAATTATAATTTGCGTAATCACTGGTGGTAGGACCTCTTGGGAGACCGCACGGGTAGGTACCACCACCCCGTCTATTTCCGCCGTGAAGCAGTAATGCGTTTCGGTTCGAAGGGTGGGGTAGCCGTTGTAACTATACTGAGACCTTAGAACTTATATCTCAAGGTGGGTGGCGCATTTACGTTGTAGATGTCTATGGGCTCCAGTAACCACTTAACACCAGATGGGCTGTGAGCTCGTCCACCCATCTAAGCAATAAAAAAAAAAGGTGGGTGGCGGCTTTTACGTCAAGCGTTGTCTTGTATCTGGGCTCTGGCAATATTTGGATATCAGTAGGAAGCTATTATTTTATTACTCTGATAGGCAGATGAGCATAACTCCCACCTAATGATGAGTAGTCTCCACAAGATTCGTTTGAAGAAGGACATGTCATAGCGCTCGGAAAGCACCGAAGAAACGAGCTCATTCCAAAGCCAGATGGTGCGTGGTACGCATTGAACTAAGTTCAATTCACCTCACTCGGAGACTCGCTCCAGAGAAAATTCCACTGCAGATACAAGTTTTGATCACTTCTCCTGAACCACACTCCGCGAAAGACTCTGATTGCCAATAAATTTCGCATACCCCGTGCTGTCATCCGCATAGCAATGCATACCATCAACAGATAGCACGTCATTGATATACAGGATGAAAAGCACGGGGGAGAGCACCTTATCTTGTGGAACTCCAGCGTTAATGGTCATGATATCAGAGCACCAGTCGTCTACAGCAAAATCTTGAAAATTATCTCCAAAAGAGTCCCCAGCGTTAACAATTTTCTCCATAGTGCCTAAAATTAAACAAATCCCTATATGATAGAACAAATTTTCAAATTTGTCAAGTCTACCAAACATTCCAAAATGAATTTAATATTTTCCAACGTATGTTAGCGTATGTATATACATTTACAAACAGAGCATTGTACAAGTAATCACAGTTATTATCTTTGGAAACCTATTTTTTTCTTTCTTAGATTGGGATGTTTCGTTTTGTTTGAGATATTGATGAGGACGGTTCGACGAGCTTGTCCGACCGTTACTTATTCGTTCGTTGGTTGCATAACATCGGCAGCGTTTCCTTTTCCGTTCCACCGGGCACGAGGAGCTGGGTACATTATTTTTTCCCTTTTGTTTTACAAAACACGGAATAATTTGTAATGATTGTTATACGAAATAATATTTCCATTCGTTTTTTTTCACAATGTTCACTTTAGCTTATTTTGATACAGAAAAAAATGGCGCACGCACAAACGAAACAAAATTAATTTTTCTAATTATCTGATTATTATGAGCACGATTAATGTAAATTTTTCAGATCACTTATTCCCCAGCTACGTAGCTACGCCGACTCACAGTCCCACAGACGAATATTTGGAAAAAAAACACAGAAAATGTAAAAAGAAATGTGAATAATTTTCTGGTGATGTTATCATGATATGTGACATTTTAAGACATTGTGAGTTATTGTAACCAAGAAACCGAGTCTCCCACGCTTGTAAAAACATCTGATTGTAACACACATTAATATGAATGAAAAAGTATTATTTTATTATAGATTTATTTGATTCAACCATAAAATGTGATGAAAACGTATGATTTATGACTGACAAAGAACTGAAACATAACGTTGTCATTATTTTTCTTTTTTTTCTTTTCCTATCTAGCTGAGAGCCTTGAGAGTCTATTTCAGCGTAGCCTTAACTAGTAGGTGAGCTCACGGGGCTCAAACCTGACGACGTTGCTAACACGAACACACCGGATCGGAAACGCGACCCACTGAGAAGATCCGGCGAGAAGCTCAGTGGGCTGTGTCTGCGGGTTAATTTACTCGTCGAGCCCTTCGTCGCAAGCGACGGGTTCGACGAGAACGATGACCGATTATTTTTCACTGACGTAGGTGGCTGGGCAAGCATATGGAATGAATTTAGTATAGGATTTAGCATATTTGGATTTAGTATAGTAAAAGTAAATGCGTCCGTCCCTTTTAAAAAAGAAGGTCGCTGTTTCAGTTGTATTCTACAACTTTTATTTATAAATTACAGCTCCAAATCAGAACGCGTTATTTACAGTAACATTTGTAAAACCGTGCTATTAAACTGTACGGACTCGAACACGTTTCATCCTAACGATGATCATTAATTATACAAAATTTGAAAGTGTCGCAGTCTATGACATAATTTTATTCCTTCACTGTAGTAATCGTACGTGAACTTCAATAATTATCATTGCCACCAATATTTGTAACATTGTGATATACTCGTAAATTTAATTTTTGAATAAAATAATGGTTTAAGTTAAATTTATTGAAATTTTTTTATTGATATGATACGGTACATAATAGTTAAGTACTGAATATACAAACCTTATTATACCGACACAAAGAAAAGGAATATTTTTAAATGCTAGCAAATTTATTTTTATCGTTTATGATTATCCTTGTGTTGCTTTCTTTTTTTCTATCGATAGGGCAGAGCTCCAGGCTACTATCATTATCGTTTTATTTAAACCATAAAATTTGTAATATCGAGTAAACTCAACTGCTCAAACCTTGGCGGGTTTAAATAGGCATATAATACACGAATACTACTGGTGGTAGGACCTCTTGTGAGTCCGCGCGGGTAGGTACCACCACCCTGCCTATTTCGGCCGTGAAGCAGTAATGCGTTTCGGTTTGAAGGGTGGGGCAGCCGTTGTAACTATACCGAGACCTTAGAACTTATATCTCAAGGTGGGTGGCGCATTTACGTTGTGAACGTCTATGGGCTCCAGTAACCACTTAACACCAGGCGGCCTGTGAGCTCGTCCACCCATCTAAGCAATAAAAAAAAAGAATACCGAGTTTTGAGCTCCACGTCAATTAATAAAATAAAATAAAATAAAACAATAAATTAATGGATTCAATTTCATTTTACTTGAAATATACCAGTATTAACCATTCGAGTTTCGAATTTCACCAACAACGAGCAACCATTAAATACACAACTTGTTTTTCTAAAATTATTGAGCCATTAAATTGTTATAACAGGGGCCAGATAACAACGGACAATAAAACTAAACTTTTAAGATGACATCTCGTATTAATGTCCTTCCTAATGAGAGATGTTGTTAACTAGTTCTGTGTTTAACTGCAGTTTTAACTATATTCTTCGGTCGCATTGGGTACTTTCTGAGATCCCGTCCGATCGCGCTCATAAGTTACACAGTATATTTTTATTACCTTAGATCGATCGACCTACTCAAGCCTATCCTATCTGACTATCTGCTACTAAGCAATTTACAAAAATCTGATAGACACAGTACGAATCAATAGATCCCATTACTATAGATACTATCTACTAGTTATGTGCTTGCGTTCCACTGCTTAAAGAAATATTGTTAAAATGAAGTATAGCTAGAATAATTAGGCGGCGTCTTCAAAATCGATTACGTCGCTTAAATAAATATATAAAATCACATACCTGTTTTTGGAGAACATTGATTAATGTTATCTTGTTAAAGTAGGTACTGTTACGCCGGTAAGAGTAACTCCTTCTATCGCCGAATGGCAGAAACGTATATCAAAGGAACTAGTAACATCGAGAACACTCGAGAAGTACAACGCCATCTATTTTCAGATAGCGAAAACACACTTCGGAGCTATTCAGCTTGCCCAAAATGTTCCCGATAAATCTAGGGATGTTGTATCGACTATAAAAACGTTGCAGAGATGGCACGAAGTAAGTCAGTACTCCGATCTACTCGAAGCGAAACAGCGAACGAATCACCTGAGGCGAAGCGGAAGAAGTGAATTAAGATTTTTAAAGTGTTCGTTAAGTGTTTTAAGTGTTCTAAGTCTTATATTATACAGTCTTAATTAATTTGTACTTCCGTACAATTTTTATTTATCCCGAACCCTTCGAACACGTGACAAGGAGGCTCTCTTTGTTTGTTGTACTGCCCATAAGCGGGCATGTGTGTTAAGAACACAACATGTTCTCTCGTAAAAATAGTCCACGTCTGCTGTTGATTGTCGAAAACATTAGCACGACATCCGACAGGGCGGGGGACCGGACACGCGAGCGGTCTAGATATCTTTATAGCCTAAACACTGCTATTAACTAAATGCTAGCTTGTTCTATTTGTTTTAACTTTACAAATGTAGTTAATGTATAGATCAGCTCGGAGTTACGGCCCAAATCAATCTGGGTTAAGTGTGGTCCACAGACATCACGAAGTAAATCACGCTGTCTGCTTCAAGACCTAGTGTGTAGACTCCGACCGAGAACCGAACCTGGATCGCGTGGTACTGCACTCAGGGAGACCACTTGAGACATGAGATTTTTTATTTTATTTTATTTTTTACTGCCTTTGTAGGCAGACGAGCATACGGCCCACCTGATGGTGAGTGGTTACTGTCGCCCATGGACTTCAGCAATGCCAGGGGCAAAGCCAAGCCGCTGCCTACCGCAAGCTNTGTGTAGACTCCGACCGAGAACCGAACCTGGATCGCGTGGTACTGCACTCAGGGAGACCACTTGAGACATGAGATTTTTTATTTTATTTTATTTTTTACTGCCTTTGTAGGCAGACGAGCATACGGCCCACCTGATGGTGAGTGGTTACTGTCGCCCATGGACTTCAGCAATGCCAGGGGCAAAGCCAAGCCGCTGCCTACCGCAAGCTGATTGAAGACTTAGTCGGCATCGACTTTTTTCTCCATCATTTTGGTCATTGAGAACATTGAGAACACTCGTCGTTAGCATGGTATAATTTGAAGGACAAATATCACGACCTAGGCCTCTCGAAGCAAACCTGATCAGTCGTAAGGGTTGACGCCTCCGCACTGTTCCTTTCTTTATCTTACCTTGTATCACAAGCCGTTCTATGGAGTTACTCTTCCACCAAGAGACTAGTTATTACTTTGGTTCTGGATCGGCTTGTGTATCTTCCGTGATTGCATGAAATAGTAGACGAGAAACGGTTGCAGTAGCTTGATGAGCTTCGAGATCGCATCTCAGTATCGTATACCGTACTTATTACCC
Source organism: Bombyx mandarina (assembly GCF_003987935.1). Next base: position 718,788 of record NW_021011605.1, read on the forward strand.
GCAATGTCTTCTATAGAAGCTAAGCTTATGAAGTTTCTTTTGTTGGCAAAAAAAATCACTATATCCGGATTTCATCTTGGAACTGAGATAAAGTATCAACTTTTTGAATTTCGTAGATTGTCCTCGAAGGAGCAGATAAAGAAATAAACGGATATGTTAAAATAATAAAATGAATGATTTGAAATTATCTCCAAATAACAAAATATAAGTAAATTTTGTAAATATTTAATTTAACAGACACAATTACGTTATAATCTTATAAACTAAGTATACGATTTCTTGTAAAGTCATTACACTCTCATTTCAGTCGATGCAACGCAATTGCCCTTAAACACGCCAGCGGAGACAATACCTAAGTGTTAGCAGATCGTTGCCTAAATCGAAGTTTTTTCAAACACAAAATCGTTAAGATCAACGAACTGTGGAAAAGGGTGTTTAGAGTGCGGAAAGTCGTAACCAAGAACCCAGATACAAGTACGGACCTAAAACCCTTCGCATGGCCCTTTTCATGTTTCCTTTCGACCCAAGGATTGTGCTTTTGTAGATATTACGGAATAAATCCGATTGAGACAACAGCACAATTTGACTCTATAAGAAATCGCATCATAAAATTTTAAAAGTACTGACAGTCAACAAAAAAAAGCCAATTATATAATAATAATTCAGTTTGGCTTCATTTAGCTAATTTTATCCGGGTCGCAAGAACGATGAAAACGTGAACCGTAGCTGAAAATCGTGATCGATTGAAAAAGTAAAATTCATGCCATTTTCTTATATAATTAAATGTAATTAAAATAAAACTCTGGATGAACAGTGACCGAGGGCGTTGCATTTAGCGGCAAATGCAAGTGCTGAAAGGTCACGGCTGCTTAGCCGTTACCTACACTGAGTCCCCGAGAGAGAAGATAGATAAAGTGCTACCATGGTCGCTCAAATAAAGCCAATATTGTTAGTGCCGACTGGCCATCAGCGCCGCGCCGTCAGTGTAGCGCTGTATTCGCCACGCTCATGAAAACGATCAAGCGCGAATCGCCCGGTGACGCTGATATGGTCTCTCAAGACAATCAGCTTAGGTAGGAAAAAAAAACAATCGCGTAAGAGAGGTCTTATCTCCCCGCACCGCCCACTGTCGAGTAGGAGGCAGAGAGAAGTAAAACCCTCCTCGAGAGGTAAGAAGAACTTTATTTGGTGATCCGGTTCTGGACGATCGGATAAGTAGGTACAATCTAGTGCGTCATAGAGTAGATATTAAAAAGAGGCTACTGGCTGACGCTGTATCGCGTTCCGACTTGATATTATTATGGTGCAGCGGGGTATTCTGGAACACCAACTTCGTTGCCCAACATAAAATAATTTTCGGTCATGACTGCATCGATCAGACGCCTTTGGGATAAAGGAGTGTCTCGCGTGATGGTCGCCCCTCCAACCTCTCCCAGGTGAAGAGTACAAGGGTTCCTTTGTGGGTCCTTGAAACCAAGGCCTTCAATTGGCGATTCCTGGCGAATTCGGCAGGGGAAGTTCCACATACCACATTCTCCGGATTCAATACACGTTTGCGGTCATGTAAAAAAGCGTCAGCGTTCAATCAGTAGTAAACATTGTTTGTTTAACGAAGCCAGACAAATTATACGTTCAGTTTTATAGCTAGGTACCTACTTATTTAATTTAGTTAAGTAAACATAAAATTTTCATTACGCCGCGCCGCGCTACCTTGGTAACAAAACGTCTTCCTCAGTAAACAACAACAATAAAATTTGAATAGTAATCACTACTAGGTACTGTGTAGACACACTAAATTGTAACGTTAAATTAAGTTAATTAAAATGATTCATCTCACAATAAAACTTGAACACAAGCTAAAATTTTCACTCTTAATTTGGGTTTGCCTTTATCATGGTAAATAATAAATCTATTTTTTTATTGCCTAATATAAAATAATACTATTACTTTCTTGTGCTATTTAAATAGTTTATGAGGGTTCATGTACCTTAAGTTTTTACACAATTTACATTTTGTTCACAGAACAATAAATATAACGATAGCACCACCTATGATAAACTATATGAACTACTGCTAGCGAGTTTCAAAATTCAACGTCGTCTATTTCCACACCTTTGACTTTCAATTAATTTTCATTTGGCAACCAGTATTTTTTTGTATTCTTTGTATTTAAATTTCTATAAAGTATTCCAGAATAAAACTAAAAAGCATATTAATTGTTTCTAATCGTGAAATTCTCATGAAAATATGATTTATGAACTTTGGCATTTACTCATAGATGGAGCTAATGTTTTTAAATTACAGTTTGCAGTGATAAAGGAGTCGATGAATGAAAATGCTTTCTACAATTTCATCATAGTATTCATTGAAACGTACCTAGGCAAGGTACATTATTTTAAATAGCATTTTAAATATAGAATACGAAATAAATTATTGAAAATCTACCGAACAGGTTGTTTGACTTTTTTCAATAGATGGCGCTAATCTAAAATAAACCTGTGATCCGTCTATTTTAGGAACAGTGTGATTCAAGATCACGAACTAACTTCCGAGAACCGACTGACTACCTTGTTAAATTTTACAACCTTTAATTGTAATGTTTATGCCATCTTACTAAATATATTAGAAAAGCAGTACCTAGTATTTAAAAAAGAAAAAAAACACTTTTGCTTTCACAAAATTAGCTGTTTATTGTCTGTGGTACAAAGCTAAAAATGTCAAAGGAGAAGTTCTTTACTTTGGCTGTATGGGCTTTCAACTTTTGCATGTCAAAGTAGACGTCTTCAGTTAAAAAATTATCTATGATTCAATATTTGTGTCGAATAGTAATACGAATAGTGCGCCGGGTAGTCATTTTATTTCAATTAATATGAATAAACGTATCAGAGGCTGTGTGTTATCGCACGTTGTAAACCAATAATCGAACTTTAATAATCGAAATAGAACAAGTCCGTAACAAGTGTTGTGCATGCGAATAATGGATTGTGAAGAAACGACAGTGACGTCTAGCTACTCAGCCTTGGACGTTATGATTACGAGAAAAAGTGTATTTTGAAAATATATCAAGTGTTTTCGTGTTGAAAACGTCTGTGAGATATTAATTGACGGTGTAGTGGTATTGTTCACGGCTGTTTCGACACTAGGCAGGTGTTATGTCGGGCGGTAGGAGCATCGAGAAGGAGCGCAAGTCTCCACGCGAGAGTGGTGAAGACTCCGAGGATGAGAGTGAAATTTTAGAAGAGAGTCCCTGCGGTCGGTGGCTAAAACGCCGGGAAGAGGTAAGGAGTTCTAACCGATAGTAATTTTAATACTGTTTCACCATTACATTCTGTCAGCTGATTTACAAGGTTGTCTGGTAAAACACAAATAAGACGCAATTGTTTGTATGTTTTTATGAATACACAATTGTTTACGATATTTTGAAATGTGCTTAATGTCTGTAAGTATTGAATATTTAATTTTATTAATAGCAATAAATGGGAAGATGCTTTTATTGGTGTTAAAAATAAATAAGCAAACTATAGTGACTTAATGGTAATAATGGATATTAAGATGCCTAGGCTTATTGCATGTCACAGGCTATTTAATATTTAACTTAGATCATGTAGTAGTAAAAAATCAATTGTAGCTAGTTCAGAGCAAAACTTAAATTCTACAAACTTCATCTTAGCAATGTACTTTGAAATTTACTTTTAAATTTTAATATTGTAAAACTGAATGAACAATACTAAAAATTATAACTTATACTTATTTTTCACTGCTGAAAGAAAAGATTTAATTTAATTAGTAAATAATTAAAAGTTTTAACAAGTTAAATTAATAGAATTTAAATTATTAAAATCTTGATCTATTCATTAATTCAACATTTTTGAAACAGATTTTCTTATAAGTTACTTATGATATAAATTGGTATAAATAATGCAAATAAATTTGCATACTATTGTGCTCATTCCTAAATAGAACCCTGTACAACTCAAGCTAATCCTCCTACTTTCTGTTACATAGCATAGTGTGGTTCGAAAGTACGGAAGTATTCATGTACTTGGGATTGAAGAGTTATGATACATGTTATTTCCATACAATTGTTAAGTGAAGTCACCAACTTGAGTATTTGTAGCCTTTAATAATACTAAACTACCTTTTCTTTTTAAAAATCAATACTCAGGGTAAACTCTAGCCATCGGTAGTCATATCGAGAGTTTTTATTGAAAAAAAAAATAATGATCTCTGACATTTTTCATTAGATTAGACTAGCAGTAAATCTGATGAAAATAAAGTTGATAATATTTACCATGAACACAATAATACTAAAAAAAATTTTTTAAATATCCTGAAAGATAGGTCTTATTTATTCACTGTTTATGAAGTTTAGTAGATGTCCATGTCGGTTTGTGCAGTAATGCTGAGCCTGCTGTTTCCGGAATGATGAATTTTTGTACATGTTTTCGCAACATTAGTATGCTCTTTTATCTATCACATGTACATTTTAATAGATAGGTGAACAAAATCTCTGCCCCTCCATTGTAAAGTGTATATTGGAGCCTGTGTCATATGTGTCACATTGTACCTGGAATAGCATAACATGTAGTTTAAATGATTACTACAGCTCAATAGTCCAACTTATCTGCTATTTTCAAGTCCTATGCCAGAGATATGATGGTGTTGATGTTGATTTTAAATGAATAGAATCAATGCTGTCTTTTATAGTTTTCAGTTTGACTCACAATAAAAAATAATAATTAACTTGTCTGCATCATTGTCAAGCTACTCATTGTACATTTTTCAGTTCATCTATATATTTGGGAGGCAAATAAATTTTGTGACAATTAAAGCAACTGACATGTTGTTAATAATGTAAGTTCATATCTAGTGTATTCTTCTGTTTTCGTGACATAATTAAAACTATTTTCACAGTTTAATATCGCGCTTATTATTTCCGATGTTGCGTTTACTCGTATTTTCGTTTACGTGTTCACGATCGTTTATATTTCAAAAATTTAAATAAATCATTCACAATGTACAGCTAAATTTGCGGGTGGGGGCAACGCTCCGAAAACTAAAAAATCAGATAAACTGAATAATTGTGTTTAGAACATTTGCAAAAACGCAGTGTCTGCATCTACATAACTCACTGATTACGCATAGAGTATTTGTGCAAGATTATATATAACCTTACAAAGATTTACTGCACGAAAGGGGCAGTAAATGTCAATTTAAGAAACTTCCTCTGTCAGCGTAAATAAAATAAACATAAATAGATCACGCGTAGTTCAGGAACGAAATCTTTGTATGACCACTAAAATCTTTATGTGACNCGCAGTGTCTGCATCTACATAACTCACTGATTACGCATAGAGTATTTGTGCAAGATTATATATAACCTTACAAAGATTTACTGCACGAAAGGGGCAGTAAATGTCAATTTAAGAAACTTCCTCTGTCAGCGTAAATAAAATAAACATAAATAGATCACGCGTAGTTCAGGAACGAAATCTTTGTATGACCACTAAAATCTTTATGTGACGAAAAGTCAAGTGACGTCACTTCCGCAGCATGAAGCCCGGGCGGGCTGTCTAATTAAAAGCATTACTTAGGCACAGCACTTTCCCCGCGCGGGCGCCGGTCAACGACCGTCGAGCATTCGGCTCTTTCGTAACTCGATCACTGTCACTTTCTACGCCCGGGGTCCCATAGTTTTTGACTGTGTGTAGTACATTGTACACTATTCTGATTGAACAGACATCGAACGAAAGTGAAACTTGTACGTATCCTCGAATAGGTCGTCAGTATTTGATTATTTCTTTCGACACGAATAGCCACCGAAATCTTTTAAGAAAAATACATTGTTATTTTTAATTAATAAAGAGACGCTTTTGCTGATGCGACTGGTTGACAACCATTCAGCAGCTGGGCTGCATTGACGTCTTCCTTGTAAGGTATTAAAAAAATATGTCTACAACTCCTAAAACTTACAATTCTGCCAACCCTGGCGAAATAGAAAGTGTTGTGTTAGCCCGAGCATTAAAATAACAGATGAAGATGGAATAGGTGGCATCGTGATAAATGCGTGTTAGAAATGGCCGATCTTTCTTTATTCGGATCGTATTGGATCGCTAGGAATCTTAATTTGCAAATACCTCGGTCCAACCTTGGTATTTTCTTTTGTCTCTAAGCCTATGAATATTTCACGAATTTTCGTCTACTTTACGATCGCATCAAACGAGAGCAGTGTAAAAGTAAATTCATTTGGTATTAGGCTTAATAAATAAATTTGCAAAACTAGTGGCAAATCTTGATTTGAGCCAACTTATTCTTACCGCACATTAGGAGTACATATATGTATTTATTTACATAGAAATTGCACTGGGAACAGAATATGAACCCTAGCATACTTGGATACGAGCTCACCTAGCATACCCATAACCCTAAGGACTTACGGAATTCGTATTTACACAGTTATTTTACGAAATTATTCCTGTAGCGGCCTCGCGACAAGGCCGCCAGGTCTAATGATGTTCAGCAGACATTAATTGTAAGAATTTGCAGACGCTCAATGTCGTTATAATTTGAGGATGAGAAGATTACATTGAATGGTTTAAAAAGTAAGACAGTCTAGACACAAAATCATTACATGTCCTTTTGTTTTATAGTCGGAATCGTTAAAGAAATATTTTTTTAAATATACTCCGAGAAAATACTATAGCACTTCTTTAAGGCCTTTTTATTTTCTTTTCTAAAAAGTAAGAATACAGCTACGAACTAAAATGTATTCATCAATACACCCAGATATTTGTCTAACATTGACTTGACCCATTTCTATTTCGTATGGTTAGAGACAATGGTCGTAAATTTACAAAATTTCTATCTATTTCGCTGTGTTTTCGTTAACGCAACGTTAACTTTAAATACATTTGTGAGTGTGTTTGACGTTACGATATTACAATGGACACAGAATACAATAACTAATAATGTTTCCGTTTAAGAATAGCATTTACTATCGCATGCTCACACTGTCTACTTCATCCTGTGTGGTTGGTGCCTTCATGTTATTTCACAAAAATGTACTATAAACCTATGACAATAAGGCTTCTAATTTTACAATTACGTATTTGAGACGCGAAGATCCTCCAAAGCTTGAATCATTCATCATGAATCGTCCGTTTTTTTTTTGCTTCTATTTTTTGTACGTACTTTGCGATCGGCGCCCTCATTCAACAACAGACGCAAAAAATAACACAGTTTTACATTTCAGTTAATAATAATTATTGTATTTTGTTCTAACGTGCTTTCGTTAGTGGGTCGTCGACACGTTTTAAGCCGCTTGATGGGTTTTTTTCTTTAGTGTATTTGAAAGCGCTTTGAATTTACACGTGTAGTCGTGTAGTGTACTGGCGTGGGTGGCTTCGCGTAAATTACTGATACGTTTCGTATACAACGTCTATAACGTCTTCAGTCTGATTAAGCCCACTGAGTTTCTCGCCGGATCTTCTCAGTGGGTGGCGTTTCGGATCCGGCGGTAGATTCTGCGAAGCACTGCTCTTGCTAGGGCCAGTATTAGCAACACACCCGATTTGAGCCCCGTGAGCTCACCTACACCTCAAGGAGAAGCTGATATAGACTCTCAAGGGCTATATAGCATAGGTAGGAAAAAAAGAAGAAAAAAAAAGTCTGATTAAACAAGAGGCGAGCTATTGCTACTGAGATTTTGTTCTCATGCATAAAGCTGAGTGGCGGTATTGTCGTCGTCGTGTGTGTGACCTCCGGTAATCACTTAACGTAAGGTGGACAGTGAGCTCGTCCAATGAACAACAAATTAAAACAACACAAAATACTCATAAGTAGCTATTAATGATATGCGACCACGCTTCGCTGCGACTTTTTTAATGCTTAGATATGGGTGAAAGAGCACACGGCCCACACGATATTAAGTGGTTACAGAAACCCATTGATATCACAACTCGAATGTCACTCACCTTGACAGATGATATCGACATCTCAATTGTATAACGTTTTGTAGCATCACAGTAATAGTACAACGGCTGCCCTACCCTTTAAACTGGAACTTATGACTATTTCACGGCCTTAATAGGCACGATGATCGTGCTTTATTGTCAGCCAATATTACGTCCTACCATCATTAGCCACGGAACTAATATCGTTTGCTGATTGTATTTTAAATTAATCCTTCATTACGGAAATTATTCAAGAAAATGTGTTACGTGCGTATTACAATAGAAAATTTAGTATCTGTTTGATACGAGTACCCCTGGCGTTTTATCCGTGGCCACGACAACTTCAAAGACTGTTGTTAAATGCGGGAAATACACCTACTTGTTGGACTATTCGTGTGCCACCTATTGTGTGGTATTATGACAAAAATAATCACTGAAATTCAAACAACAGCACAAGTCGCAACTCAGTCAGATAACCCGTGCGCGAAATAATCCCACAAACATTAATTACCACATATTAGGTAACGTAGTGTCGTCTGCTTTTCATAAGACTATAGGACTCTTAAAGATTGAAATATAATATGAAACGTAGATTGAAGATATAATTTCAGTTTCATAATGATGTCGTAAAAGTAATCATTTTTGACAGGGATTAACATGTAAGTGCACATTTTTTCCTTTTCCCCCAAAGCAAGTACTAATTTCGAATTGTGGCTCGCATGGTCTTTGGCATCAAAACTCGCCATTATGCGCTTTCCTTTCACTGTAAAAATAAAATGCTAATAAAGTGTGTCCTAAAAGTACTTCCCAATAGCAACCTTGACTCATATGCTCTGATTGTGTGTTATGTATTGCGATAGTGTTTCTTCAACGTTACCCCCCCCCCCCCACTTCGACAAAGCGGCGCGACACGAGAACCCTCTCATCGTGGCTGCCGGTAAATACATTCCCGATTCAGCGGACAGAATGGAAACCGAAGTCGACGTCGCCCCAAACACGTCATTTCGGATCCTCCACTAACGGTGCTTTTAGGTACCTCAAGCCCCGGTCATCGTTCTCGTCGAACCCGTCGCTTGCGACGAAGGGCTCGTCGAGTAAATTAACCCTCAGACACAGCCCACTGAGTTTCTTGCCGGATCTTCCCAGTGGGTCCCGTTTCCGATCCGATGGTAGATTCTGCGAAGCAGGGCTCTTGCTAGGGTTAGTGTTAGCAACGTCATCAGGTTTGAGCCCCGTGAGTATTCACTGCGGTATCCATCAGTTTTGCTTTATAAGGGAGGCATGAACGCGTTTATCCTTCACGGGAAATTTTAAGTAAAATAATTCAAGCGATGTTGGAAATGCTAATACTATTATTAAATCATAATTAATAATTGTTTGAATAATTAGTTACAAGGAAAATAGAGTTTTCATATGTATCTGGAGATAACCACTCATCGTATCAATGTTAATTTTTGCAATAAAATCAAAGCGAGCGAAAGTTACGCGATACGTATGTATAAACACAAATATTATCAACCGCTAACAATTTAACGTTGTGATGCGTCGTGTGATACACAACAAGGTAATCTGAGACTCGACCATTAGTCGAGCAAACACCGGACTCACGACCCCACCGCATACCGACCGTACCTACTGGAGCTTAGAGGATTTGACGTCCGTGTCGGACAGTGTGCCGCCGTTCGTGTCATGAGACTTGCTAATAATAATAACGGGGACCTAATTTGTAAACTTATTGTATTATTTGAATACCAAAAAAATTGTGCCTCAAAATGCACTCATGGTTTACGTAACAATATAATCGCCATGTTCGTTTATATAATGCTTTCCCTTCTCAATGTAACCTGAAATATCAAAGTCTTAATAACTGAAGATAATGCATATATTGTACAATAAAAATACCACATTTCGTGTCAGGACAATTGAGTGGGTTGAGTATGAACTATCCTACGTAAATCGCGCGCATTCTTTCTTCATTCTGAGAAATAATGCCGCAAACATCTTCATTAGAATGCTTCTCTTTGGAAAACGTTAAGAAATAATAGGTATGAAAAAAGTTCGCATTTTATTTACTAGTAACTTTTATATATGAATTCATATTTAGTATTCACGACATACCAGTTCTCCCCTTGCGTACTTACAATTAAGGAACGTTAGCATGAAACCGGCTACATACTACACCGAGTTCAAATGAACACATGGTAGCAAGTGGCAGAGCGTATTATGAACCGCTGAAATATGTAAATGCCATCGTATTGTTTATTTCTGGCGTGAAGTATTATTTAGATGGTAGGTCAGCAATTAATGAAATTCAATTTTCGAAATGAAGGTGGCCTATGGCACTGAAATTCGTGCTTTAATTAAAAGAGTAACAAAATTAGGGATGAGGTCGTTCATCTCTGCCTCCGCATAAGAAAAGAGCCTAATTAATGGCAGACAAAACACAAATGCCATGGACTGCTAACATATTTAAAATCACTTTTATGGATTAATCTGGCGTTTATCATACTGTCTTAATAAATAATGTTATTCCCGACGTATACGTAATTAGAACACAAGATAGTATCGCCAAAAAGAGTTTTTTTTTTCTTCCAGAGCCCAAAATGCTTTCACACAGTTTGTAGAATCTAGATTACCAGGGTTCTATCGCAAAGGTAGAAATGACCTTCCTATTAAGTGGCAGCAATGTATAGATAATAATGGTAGATATTTTCGATGCCTCCAATGAACACTACGCTAACTCCAAATTCGTAAGTTTACAGGAGGAGCGCTTAAACGAAAAAAGTTGATAAAATCTTTATTAATGCAGATATATTTATGGTTTTTTTGTGTAACTAGCTGATTTACTCTTGCTTCTAGCCCCATCAATAATGATTTGTAATACTTTTAAAATAGTGAAGCGAATTGAGTGAAAAACGAAAATTTCAAAATTTTGAGTTGGAGTAGTGTTCATTGGAGGCATCGTTTTGATAAAATAAATATGTTAAATGAAAAAAAAAAAACGAATATAAATTTTTCAGTACAGATCGACAATTTCATACTTTAATCCCTATTACGGACATACAAAAGGAAAGTATGTACTTAGACGGCGGTGGTTCACTTACACTATTCCTTCATTGTAATAATTAATACATTATCGAGTCTTAAAAATTCAAATATCATATATGTAACAAGCATTTCAATTTCATTATCAGATCTAATTGCAAATTAAGATTATAAACGTGATGTGTCATGTTACTTCGAAAGCTAAACCGATTCTGAGAAAGCAACATTATATCTGTAGTGGGTGGCCTGATGATTGAAATGGAATTCGTTTTCATATGTGACTCGCCAATTACTCATACCCAAATGTGTGACGATCACTGGAATCACTGGCCGACTTTCGTTGTTAAAAGGAGTAGCCGCTGCTACATAGTAAGTACTATTGAAGGATAAAACTACACATAATCTTTGTGTGCTTTATTTGACAAAAAAGAAAGTTATGAAATATTTTTTATTACACTAATCGAGCTCACGGAACATCTTGCGTTAAGCAGTTATTGAAGCGCATATCCTTCATAAACGTACTGCCGGTAACTTGGGGCTTAAGGTCGTAGTGACGCTGCTTATGGACATGAACAATACCAAGGGCCAATCAGTGTTGCCTAGCGTCGTACTCTTCGAACCTCGCTTAAATCACAACGCATGACTGCTTCCTTCAGTAATACCCTAGTCTTGGAAAAACAGCGATAGTTTTACATGTTGTTAACTTTATTCAAAATAAGATTATTCAACAAATACAACAAAGGGAAGATCTACCGAGCGGATGAAATTGCTTTGTAGACCGGTGGTTCGAATGTTGTTGTTCGGAATTTTTATCTACATATATATTTATACCTAGTCTTGCCATAAATACTGAGACAAAGGAAAAAACATTGCAAATAACATTTATTACTTTTACACTGTGTTAGTTTAATACATAAATATAAAACAATTTAAAGTATAAAAAGCTTATTCGAAGTGGTCTCCATTGGCTGCAATACAGTCCTTTAAACGTTGAGGCCAGTTATCAATAGAAGCACGCACTCTTTCCATGGGAAAAATTTTCACTGCCAATCGTACGGATTGTTTTAGGGACTCCAAATTATCATGGCGTTTAGAGCAAGCCGTACTCTCTAAAACTGACCATAAATCATAATCCAGCGGATTAAGATCAGGACTAGACGACGGCCAGTCTTCAGCTCTGATGAAGTCCGAAACGTTCGTTTCCAACCAAAACTGCGTAGACCGAGCTTTATGACCTGGCGCCGAGTCTTGCTGGAAGGACCATTCTTGATTATTGAACATGGTTTTATTAAGGGGCTTCACTACCTTCTCAAGAATGGTATCTTGATACACTTGTGCCGATGTTTTGATACTTTTTTCACAAAAGTATGGCTCAGTCACTACTTCATAGCTAATACCCCACAAAACCATCACTGAAGTCGTTCCCACGTTGCACTCTGTCGACTAATTGGGAAGCTTCATTAGAGCTTTGAGCATAAATACGGTCATTTTGTTTGTTAAAATGTTGCTCAATTGTAAAAACTTTCTCAACCGTAAACAATTTTTTTCTATTACCTCCCTTTGCGTACCGCTTCAGTAGTTGTTTCGATTTTACCACCCTAATCTCTTTTAAATTATCAGTTAAGAAATGACCAGTACGTCTCTTATAGGCTGCAAGTCCTAAATCTTCATCTCCCGAGATAAGTCCGAGTGATTTGAAGTCGTTGTGGCCTAAAGGATAAGACGTCCGGTGCATTCGTATGTAGCGATGCACCGGTGTTCGAATCCCGCAGGCGAGTACCAATTTTTCTAATGAAATACGTACTCAACAAATGTTCACGATTGATTTCCACGGTGAAGGAATAACATCGTGTAATAAAAATCAAGCCCGCAAAATTATAATTTGCGTAATCACTGGTGGTAGGACCTCTTGGGAGTCCGCACGGGTAGGTACCACCACCCCGTCTATTTCCGCCGTAAAGCAGTAATGCATTTCGGTTGCGAAGGGTGGGGTAGCCGTTGTAACTATACTGAGATCTTAGAACTTATATCTCGAGGTGAGTGGCGGGCGCATTTACGTTGTAGATGTCTATGGGCTCCAGTAATCACTTAAAACCAGGTGGGCTGTGAGCTCGTCCATCCAACTAAGCAATAAAAAAAAGATAAAATCTTTTGCTTTCGGACAGGATTTCTTCGAACTCTTTCCCTTACTGCTTTGACCACCTTTTTCGTACGAACACTACATGGACGGCCAGATCTTTTTCTGTCACAAACAGAGGAGGTCACATATTAATAACCCGGTACACAAACATTTTACTAATACCAAGCTTATGGAGAGTTTTAAAAATTGCATTTGCCTCCATACCTACTTTGTGTAATGCAATCACAGCGATTCGGTTCTCTTTATCACCCCACTCCATTTTAATATCGCAAAATATTGTACAATGTATTGGGGCCAAAATGAGAAAAGTCAATGGGCAATCATATAAAAATGACAGATTCCAAATTTAAATTTAATATTTTGTTTATTTTTAATTGTAACAGTATTTATGGCCAGACTAAGTACATACAAACTTACCTTGAAAATGTCGTTAGCGCTACTTAGGTATTTGTCACATAGCTTCCTTCTGTTCTATACTAGCTACCGCTACTAACCTATACTATTTTTTTCATAGTTTAAGACTGCGCCAAGGTAGACGTGTATGTATGCATGTAGGGATGATATATACTGATAACTTTGCTAAATCATGTCATTTTGCAGGCGTGAATCTGTTTACATTTAAGTTCTTTCAACAGAATCATAAAATTCAGACTTCTAAATACTGACTGGCCAAATGTAAACATATCCAAAATTGGCATTTGCAATTTTAACTGACCGACATCATTGCACACCGCCCACATTATTGCAAGAGATAAAGCGAAACGTCAAACAAAGTAACGTAACGCTTGGTATTTAAGACGACAATTACGTAAACACAAAAAGCTCTTGCTCACAGTAACATTTACAGAGTTGGTGTAAACATAATGGTCAGTATTGTAAATACATACTTGTGCTCAACCACTGATGTACGTTACCCATGTAATGTTTGCTGAAAGACTTGAAGTAAAAAGACACGAAGCGGCTATAAATCATGAAGGAGCCGCAATGCTAAATTCCATGTTTCGTAATGACGCAGTGGCCTTCACCGTACCGGGACGTATAACCGAGACTTGCGTTTGTTTTTCTCATTGGACCCTGTAGGCAGTATTGTCTGCAATGAGCCTTATTATCGCCTCCGCGAGCCGTGCTGTAGGCCAGACGATTGCCAGACGAGAGAAAGGCCTTGAGTCAGCGATCGGGTGCGTTGATCTTTGTTCGAAAGTTATGCTGTCTATTATCTCGTACTTGTACTGTAGCTTGAACGTAATTAGCTTTAGCTAGAAAGTTTGTTGTACTTTTGAAATGAAAACTTTTGATGTATTGGCCAAAAATAATTACCTACCTATATTTAGTTGCTACTTCATGTTTACCTACTGGAATGAGATTAAGAAATTGTGCACTAAACTTTAATAGGCCGTAATTTGTTTTACTGAAAATAAAACATCTGATAACGAAATGATATATGTTTACATAAGGCAAGCAGTGAGACATGTTATAAATTAAAGTCTTACACAAATTTACTTAGCCGCTATAAAGACCTTAACTCCAGTTACCGGACGCGTGTCTGCGGCATTGAATGTAGGCAATGGCCCGCGACGCAGCCATTTGCCGGATCTTGAAGCTGCGACATTCCGAACAAACTATAATAGATCTAATTCTGAACCTTGCTTTCGTTTTATTGTAACACCGCCATTTTAAATGTTCGCAAGTTCGTTCACTTCCATTCAGTCTATTTCTCGAATTAGACACGAAAGGCATGCAGTTAAAGAAATTCCCTTTCCGTAGAAACGGTATCTACTGGCGAAGGCAAATCTTAAAATTGTTTTTATAAAAATTCAAGAAATTAAATGTGATTTCAAGATCCTATTTTTATATAACACGTTAAAGGCGTTTATTTTAATTCCCGCGGTTCGTAAATTTTTCCACCAAAATTCGGATGTCCAAGAATTTTCGGGTATAATGCGTATGTATCACTCGGCGAAAGTGTCATGCTCACCTTGTGTAAAAGGCGAGAGACAAAAACTGCATTGCAGTTCAAGTTTAATATGGCGATAAATCGACGAGCTCGAGTTGCCCGGTGCAAATTACGGTGTGGGCAGAGAAACATCGTCTTGCTATGCGGATTGACGATGGCTCAAACAAAAAGTTGAAAGCGATTTGGTGGTAGGTCTACTTGTGGTAGGACCTCTTGTGAGTCCGCACGGGTAGGTGCCACGGGTAGGAAGCAGTAATGCGTTTCGGCTTGAAGGGCGGGGCAGCCGTTGTAACTATACTTGAGACCTTAGAACTGATATCTCAAGGTGGGTGGCGCATTTACGCTGTAGATGTCTATGGGCTCCAGTAAACACTTAACACCAGGTAGGCTGTGAGATAGTCCACCCATCTAAGCTAAAAAAATTATAATATTTTCCTGATCCTGAAAATGTCGTTAAACATAATAATTTGTAAAGGTCATAATAAAAAGATACAAATGTATTTATTTATCTTTTCGCTTTTTTCAGGTTCACTGAAGAATAACAAAAATTTAATATTTTGTAATATGAAAAATTATTAGATAAAATAACTTCTGTTACTTGGTACGCGGGAGCTCAGCCTATTACGATTGCGTTCGTTCGCGTAGATATATTCCCTAGATACTCATAATATATCTTTTGTATTATATCTTCCATAATACGTGTCTCCAATCAATTTTGTTGTACTCATACATAAATACTTAGCTATAAATATTTTTGCTGATACAGCGGCAGTTAAACGCGTAGGATGCATCTGTATACCTAATGAAATTCGATAGAACGCGAGTATCACTTAAAAAATAAACTTATTTAAATTCTAAGTATCAATTGTTATAAACATAACCTTCTAATCAACTAATATTGCGTATTGCGATTTAATTTTTCATTACCAAACTCAAAAAATTCTTATAGATTTATATGATTTTCATTTTTCTTCTGTTCGCAGTCACAACCATTTTACTTCAGAAAATAAGAGTAACTACCAAATTAAAATTCCTTTTACAGTTTAATCTCGCGCCTACATTATCCGATATTTCGAATAGGTACAGTAGCGTTTTCGTGGTCACAGACAACTATTGTGTATTATATTCGTCGAGGGATAAAAAGACTTCAATAAATATCATTCGTCGATTCGTATTTTTTGTTAACAGTTCCTTTTGTTTGGGTCCTGTTTGTGCTCAGATAAGTTCGTCTGTTAACATTTGAGAACGCAGGACAGAGATTGTTGGTCAAAGTTCCCGTTTCGTTATCTCTATGTATAGAACTCTTCCCACGTTCGGCTTCGTTTCCAAGCTCAACTATAGCTTTCATTTATTGATATTAGTTTATGTCGACCGCCAATGGTTAGGCTACGATCGCAAAACGTTGCTCTTAAACTTTCTTAGTAGAAGATTGTGTTTTGCATGTTTTTCTACTAGTAAAAAACGTTTGGTTATAAAGTAACCATTTGTCAAATGGTGTAGCAATTAATATTTTTAATGAGTTCATGAAAGAATAATTGCATAGAAGATACTTGCTCTCTCTCTCTCTCTCTCTTACACACACATCTACATCGTTACGATAATCAAGCTATGAACCATTATATGCATTTATGTATAGATTATTGCGCTGCTTTCTTAATTTCTTATGTACTATGGCAACACGCATGCACGTGTAATAAGCAAAATCAACAAAACTCATCAACTAGCTTCATTATAGGTATCGTGTGCACGAGTAGGATGGATCACTGATGTCCTGTCTGCTCCTGCCACAAAGTAATCGTGCCTAAGGTTTTAAGCATAGTCGTAAATTCCATACAATTCAGTCTTTAGCTTAAATGACAATCGGCAGCGACATTTACGTCAAACTGTCTATGAGTTACAATAAGCGCAGATAAACAAATAATAAGGCTAACTGTGCAGGAAAAAACGGAATTCCAATAAGGTTACTTCTATGATTTGTTAGTACACTTTACATAAAGAGAGTTATTTATAGCTCAGCCGCCGACCTCAGTGGCTCTCGATTCCGTCTCGACATGTTTACAGCCTTTTTAAGAAAAAAATCTCCGAGACGGTTTTTATTTAGCCTGAAAAAACTTAATCTTCACGGTTGATCTAATTTCTGCGGTATATTTTGGCTAGTTTTAGTCTGGCATTGTATTTGAGACTATTTATAAAAGCTGCTTTAGTATTTATCCCAGTATCATTGTACGCAACTCTCGCTTAAGATATAGCATATGTAAAGATAAAAAACCCCTTACTATATTTTAATGTTATCTACAAAATATAAATTTATATTAATACTGCTAATAACATGTGTGTACTATGGTTTCCATAGGGTCTAGTAACACGTGTATTTTCCATTTACATAAGTCTTGCCTTCTGATTGCTTAAACCACATCCTGGTCAGCATATTCACTATGAATAAGGTATCCAGACGACCTTATTATATACGCTAGAACGACCTGCGTCGTGTCCGGTTGATTGAACACGCAATTAAATTAAAGGGGGAAAAGTCTAGAAAAATAATCAACTTGTCATTTCCTTAATTGCATTCTAAATTATTACATCACTAGCTGTCAACTGCGGTTTCGCCGGCGTGGTCAAGGCGTAATGTAGTTTCTGATGGAAGTGAGAAGTTTTTTCGGGATAAAAGGCCTATATCTCTCTCCTCGTCTAATCACTTTAAAAAAAAATACATTTCAATCCGTTGCTTCGTTTTGATGTGAAATAAGGACAATGAAACACGCTTTCACATTTATAATATTAACTTCGAATTTTCTTTTTAATAAAAACTTTTATGTGCCTTTTTTTGGAAACTACGATTGTGTATTTGATAGCTTCAGCAGTAGAAATGATAATAGAACAGTTTATAACTTATTAGACCATATTAAGCACAATATTGACATTCTAGACAAGATTTCAAGAAGTCTTCCGTTGCACAGGAAAACTAATGTAATGGAAAATTCTAAAATTGAACAGTTAATGAAATATTTAATATTTCTCTGTGCTTGAGACCATAATAAATGTAATTGCACCTGTTTAGTTAAAAGTTCATCAATATTATTAATCACTTTAATATTATAATTAATAAAAGATCATCAACATTATTATTATATTACCTTGTACATTCAAACTTGAGTCATCATATTTGACCTAGATAAAATGAAGCGTCAGTTTTCTTTCACAATGAAAATAGTTTTAAATTAGTTAGAGCTCAAAATGTTTAAAAATATCACTTTACATTACTAATTAGTCACTAAAGCTAACCGCAACAACCAGTTTGGATAAAATTCCTTTTTTAGTAATTTTTCGTTAGCAGCGGGGAGCATGAGCTCAGGGTGAAAAACCGTCACCAGACGCCGTCATCATGATGGTAATACTACGATCATTTCTTTAAATGTATGCGGTATTAAATAGAAGGTAGTGTGTTTACTGAGCCCGAAAGAGTTGGTGTCACCGTTCTCCCTATTTCAGCCCCGAAATAATCTCGCGCTCCTGTCGGAGGGTTGGGGTGTTCCACTGCTAACGGAACTTCAATATAATGTCTTATTTTTTCCTTTCTAATGTTATACACGGATAGACGACTTACTTTTCACTGGTGGTAGGACCTCTTGTGAGTCCGGGCGGGTAGAGGTTACCACCACCCTGCCTATTTCTGCCGTGCAGCAGTAATGCGTTTCGGCTTGAAGGGCAGGGCAGCCGTTGTAACTATACTTGAGACCTTAGAACTTATATCTCAAGGTGGGTGGGGTGGTACGTTGTAGATGTCTATGGATTCCAGTAACCACTTAACACCAGGTGGGCTGCGAGCTCGTCCACCCACCTAATAATAAAAATAAATAAATAAAATGACTATTTTTTCCTTTCTAATGTTATACACGGATAGGCGAACCCAAATCTCGAAGTTCTATTAACTCGAGTTGCAACAACGGCATGCACGTGCTAGTGCCTGTAGGTTAACCAATGAAATAAAAAGGTGATAACTCAATTAAACCACAATTTAAAAAAAACGATAGCGCTTTTATTGAATAGTGGTTATTTTAAACGTAATATCCCATGTTCAAACTTTATAGTGACAATATATGGGCCTTTTTTTATTGTCGGGGTTCCAGACCATCAATGTAAACCTCTTTTACCATCAGTAAGTGCCAGATGGTGATCACGTGCACAGATATAATACCCAGAGGTTAGAGCAGTAGATATTCAACGGAGAATCAGCCAGCAGTCCATTTCTTCTTAAATTCCCAAGTCGGCTTTTTTTTATTGCTTATGTGGGTGGACGAGCTCAGGGCCCACCTGCTGTTAAGTGGTTACCGGAGCCCATAGAAGTCTACAGCGTAAATGCCGTCACCCACCTTGAGATACGAGTTCTAAGGTCTCAGTATAGTTACAACGGCCGTCCCGCCCTTCCAACTGAAACGCATTACTGCTTCACGGCAGAAAAATGGCAGGGTGGTGGTACCTAACCGTGCGGACTCAACAAGAGGTTCTACCACTAGTAAATACGAAATTATAATTTTGTGGGTTTGATTTTTATTACACGATGTTATTCCTTCACCGTGGAAGTCAATCGAGAACATTTATTGAGTACGTATTTCATTAGACAAATTGGTACCCGCCTGGAATTCGAACACTGGTGCATCGCTAGATACGAATGCACTGGACGTGTTATCCTTTAGGCCACGACAACTTCAAAACGGCTTGTACGACAAATACAGAAAGAGATGGGGCGGTTCTATTCTGTACCCCTTCGCAACCATTGACAGTTCGAGATGAGTCTATTGCGCTATCTACTGATATAAATTATATATTAAATACTCTAGTCTCAAAAGCTTAGCTCAGATTTTATCCTTGCAAAACACGATCCAATCAGACTTCTCAAACGTTTCCGTTGCCACACCTCATTCCATACTTCCTTTGTACGTTTGAGTCTCACAATGTTTATATTCATTTAATTGCTAGTTAAGTGCTTCGAGCATTAAGCGGTCGTCCATGAGGTCAGACACGATCTAAATGCTAACGATGGTCACGTATGATGTGGCGTCACAGCATGATTCATCATCAACAGGTAATAGAGAAGGTTTGTGGTGCACGGATTTTCTATTTATAGAACCTGTATTATTGTATCGCTTACCTTCTCTGACTTTGTGCGCATTATCATTAGGTCTAGGCTTGAGGAAAAGATCTTAACTGAAGTTTATGTTCTAGAACCTAACGATATGAAATGTTCTGTCGCTCGATTTTAATCATAGTTATATTTTATGTCGTGTATGGACTGATAAATTCTAAAATAATACAAACATTCAAACGTATGGATGTGTTTTAAAAACCATTTATAATCTGAGGACTGTCAAATGAAACCTCGTTTTGGAATAGAGTGTGACATGTCTGTGACATTAATTTACTTTATATCTGAAGCCCTTACTAACTAATTGTATTAAACAATATCCCGCTGAGTAATTGGAATTAGACCGTTCCCAACATTTTCGACTTTACGCCTAGATCTTGACTGTATTAACCTTGGTCCAACAATACATATCCTAATCCACTTTCTAAGCTACTTCGATCTAACGAATTTGTTAACATCAACCCGCCATAACGGTTGCTAATGTCCAACGGGGCCCATCTAGCGACTGGTATGACGACATTTCACACAAAGAATAACAATTTTTATCTTTCCATAATGACATCTATTTAATTTACCATTATTCATTTGGTGGTAAAATCATCGGTTTCATTGTATCCATCTACCGGTGAATTGTTGATCGAAGGTTTCTGCGAATCTTTTACCTACTCAGACTTAATGATATAACCAGATAAAACGTGTTCGAACTAGTTTGATTATATAAATATTTCACTATTGTAGTTTTAGTTTAGTTTATTACTACGATTCGTAATTATGTACGTTAGGTACATAATAATTTATTAATTTTAATTAATCACGCCATAAACGTTTTCTTTGTCTCTTTGACTCCGAACTACGACTTTTTGGCTCAATCGAAATAAAAGTATAAATTTTACGCAATGAGGTCTAACATAAGTAAAAGTTAGGTATCATAAAAAATCAAAAATGGGGTGTTTATCTGTTAACTGGGCAACTCATTGTCTCGGGCCAATATTCAAAAATATATATCATAAATGCGTTGTCGATACCTGATTGATATACTTTTGCTCAACTTTCAATACGTATTAAAATAAACTTTATTGTAAAATTGTCTTTATAGTCCTTATAAAAACTAGTTCCATGGCATGTCGCCAAAGCGGTATAGTCAATTCAGATTAATTTAATTAAGGCAATAACTATTGGAATCTATAACATTGGTTTTATTATTTTATTTTATTTGTTTTTATTTAATTTATTTAAACAATATTGTTTCATTATTGATGAGACCTGTTTATATTTCATAATTAATATTTTTTAATACTGTAAAAGACAAAGTTTGTCTCCGCATTGTGAACATTCCTCCTGTATAAGTTTAAAATTACATACCACTTAGTCAAAATTAACTAACAGCATTTTTGAATGTGACGGAACGCAAACAATCTGAAGTTTGCACTGAGTTTCGCGCCGGATCTTCTCAGTGGATCGCGTTTCCGATGGTAGATTCTGCGAAGCACTGCTCTTACTAGGGTCAGTGTTAGCATCACTCCGGTTTGAGCCCCGTGAGCTCACCTACTAGTTAAGTTTAAACGGCTGTCTGGTGTAGTGGTAAGTGACATGGTCACTACACAAGGGGGTCGCGGGTTCGAATCCCGCCAAGGGAAGATATTTGTATGATAAATATAAATGTCTTTCCAGGGTTATGGGTGTATATTAAATATATGTATGTGTATAATAAAAATATTATATTTATTTCCGTTATCTGGTACTTGTAACACAAGTTCTTTACGAACTTANCGGAGTAGAGTTCATCCATACTACCTGGAGCCACTGCGGTCATCCACAGTGCGTTTCCAGAGGTCTTTTTTGCCACGTACCATCCGGCTATGGAATGAGCTCCCCTCCACGGTGTTTCCCGAGCGCTATGACATGTCCTTCTTCAAACGAGGCTTGTGGAGAGTATTAAGCGGTAGGCAGCGGCTTGGCTCTGCCCCTGGCATTGCAGAAGTCCATGGGCGACGGTAACCACTCACCATCAGGTGGGCCGTATGCTCGTCTGCCTACAAGGGCAATAAAAAAAAAAAAAGGTACATAATTTTCTGAAGCTCCAGCATTAATAAAAAATAAAAAAGTTTTAATTTCAATACAGATTTGGTATTCTTCTTTTCAATTCACAGAATAACTTTCATTAAAAATACGAGTATTTGTAAAAAAGCTGTATAAACAGCATTCTTAGAACGAGTTGCCCAGCTCACTCACAGAGAACCATCCTTCGTGATATAATAAACAATGTGACCCAAATGAAATATGAGAATCTTTTTAACTTTTCTGCATTACAATAACACATTTATACAATTATAACACATAAGCAATTTACAATTATAACACATAAACACATTTATACATTTTTAACAAATAAACACATTTTAATCCGTATCGACTTCAAATAAATACGCTGAACTTAAGAAACGAAATCGTAGTAGCTCAATAAGTCAATGGAACAATACCATAAAAATACGTATAGCAAGCACCTTTTCCATCATCGGTATAGATGATTCACCCGCCTCTAAGTATGAGGCACAGGGCGCGTTGGCCTGTGCAACGGTGATTCATTATACACTTACTGTGTATACGGGTTACTAAGCACGTTTGACGTCATATTCGACTGGTGATTTCGCAAATAAGATCGGAATATGCTGTTCAAATTTTGCCTATGAGGTGTCGTCAAGTCTTAAGTACAACCCAGAAACAAATGCTAGCATGCAAACAAGCTTTTATATATATGTACATCTCTTGGGAGACTGTCGAACTTTTTAGAAATTTATAGTAGATAAGGTTATCGAAGCCCGTAGACAATACAAGGTAAGCAGCGCAATTTATCTTGAGAGATGCAGTCACAGTCTGAATTACCTTGAAATTACAGGCTAACTTTTAAATTCTCGATCTATGTTTGCTTAGCGGCAGAAATGAGGAAACATTGTGTTGGTAACACGTCAGAGATGTGAAACTGAAGTCTAGTCCCATACTCATTTTGTAAACTTAGGAAATAAATTATGTTGTTAAGTATTTGTTTATCATTATACATAGTTTCATAATTCGAGTTAGTCACATGTGGGGAAATTATTTCGAAAAATTAATGTAATCAATAAACATTACGTACATTAATACTGGTATAATCAAGTCACTTGTTTTTAAATAAAAAAGTGTTATATTATTACCACTCTATGCTGGCAGTGTAAAATTAAATGGTATACAGTTTCAAATGAACCGATATACATACATGCGAATAACTCTAATTATACAATATTATCTGTTTTAAATTTGAAATTAAAAATCGTTATTATTAACTTAAGATTAAGCTGTTCAATATTCAATCAGAGTGACATACGACCCTGATATATATCGCTGGTCACTCCGCTTTACCAGATCTCGATAAAAAAAACAAAACGGTGTTTGGATTCCAAAATCAACTTTGCTGATCATAAAAACCGTAGAAGAATATTCGAACAACGATTCGGGCCTTGACAACTACGGAACAGTCTGCGTGACGTGTCCTTAGTCACGTAACCCGGGAGACGGGATACGTCCGACGTCATTTGTCACAATCGGCCCTTCCCGCTACTTCGGACGACAACTAGCTAGTAGGTATACGTGACTGAGCAATTTATGCTCCAGCCAAACATCGAAATGTGAACTTTAAAACTAATATACCTTTGAACTGGTTTGAACTAATTTGATTAACATTTCTGATGCTTGTATTCAAACAATATATAGCTAACGATAATCTAATTTTAGTGGTAAGCTTCAACTGTTTCTTATAGTTACATGTTATTAGTGAACGAGAAATTATTATCATGACTAGTATTGCTGCTCTGTTGTAGAATCCAGAGTCACGTTATGCGGTCATGCAACCATTGCAGTTCAACTGCAATTTGTATACAAAACCCAACCGCATTAGCATTTTAAACATTTTAGATTCTCGTGGGGTGTTCTGTTGGTTGGTTTTTTTTTTATTGCCCTTTTAGGCATACGAGCATACGGCCCACCTGATGGTGAGTGGTTGCCGTCGCCCATGGACTTCAGCAATGCCAGGGTCCCTTGGCTCTCTGTTGGTTAGCTCTCTCTTGGTTGTCAGAGATTTGAGGAAACTTACAAACAGAACATTTATCGGAGAATTTGTAACTATGTATTCGTTACGACAAACACTGTTCGATGCTTAATGACATGCTAATATTTTTTCAAATTAATTTGTTTAACTGGTTTTTATCTGATTTCCACCAGAGCCAAAAGCATGCTTGGTTTTCAACACGAAGCTTGTTCTTAATTTCTCTTCTCACAATACTTTGGTTACTTAGATGCCAACTTAGATATACTTAAGAGTCGTCATAATATGCGGCGGATTATAAAGCAGACATGTAAAAATTGAGTAAGGCGAATTTGACTACGTTTCTTCCCTATCGATTCGATTTACTACGGTTTTCGTTTTTCAAACACAAACCTTATCAAAAGGGTCCCCTTGTACTCGAAGTGAAAGCGCATTCGATCTCTCTCGTACACTCCCACGCGTGTATTGATGTCGATATTAAAGTAATAACGGTACAGACTTTCTTAAACTATAAATAACCCGGTACAGAGCAGCGGCTATCTCAACATCAACATTATGGTAAGCTCGATCAGTGATTGTGATTAATGTTTGTATACTAGGGCTGTCGGTTATTGTTACGACTATGTTTATGTGTAATATTCTTATGTGGAATTTGAACCGTAATGCGAATGAAATTAAATCGAAATTTATACTTCAATACAAAAGTCGATGCAACGTTTATTCTTTCTCCGATGTTCTATATAGTTTCTACTACAAATTGCCATCGCAAAGTTTTTATTGCAATTCTGATGTCAACCCTATTTGATTATTACAAACTTTGAAAAGGAATGATAAATAGATAATTTGAAGTTCTATTGAAAAACAAGATGAGAATAGTAGATATCAGTGACGACTTGTAGTAGTAGTAGTATTAGCTATGCGAGCACTACAAAAAGAAATCTCAGCTACTATTGATAGCATTTTGATCTGAATATCATTGGCAGCAATGACCTTTATTAACCAAGTTCGCGTTTTCATTCTGCCTTCTAGCTAAATTAAATAAACTTTTCGCTTTGCAACGTGAAGAAATTTATACTAATCTATTCTTCGGAGAAGAATGTAACGTGTAATAGAACCTACATTATCTGTCAGATTAGACATCCCTGCCATTACGAAACAAGATTGCGCGACGGCGCCGTGCGCCTTCCAGTTTTTGTGCACTGCGTAGCGTAACGCAAAAAACATTTTTTTGTGTTTATTTTTAAAAGCGATAATCATATGTGTGTGCTATGTTAGTGTTGATTTATAATTGGTTTTAATGTATTAGTTGAACTCTGTTGACACGTCCGTAAACTTGCGCTACATTAGTAATATATAATTAGGGCCGTAAGAGAAATATCTTTTCCAAGTTTCTGGAGTTTACTCCTTGCTATTTGATGCCATAATTAATAAAGATCCGGCATGAGAACTTGATGGCCACTAAGATCGAGCGATAGCAAAAAAGGTTTAATTTTTCATTCACGTAGTTCATGCTTTATCACACCAAACAGAAACATCAGTTGTACTGTATTCCACAATACGTATTTAATTTAGTAAAATGTCTACTTCACAGTTCTATTTTATTACATGTTGAGTTAGTGTATAAAATTTTAGCATGGTAGTCATTTAATATTTTATGTCAACAAATAAAGTGTGTTTTAGGTGTAACATTTCGTAACAACGTGCGTACCTAAAAATTTATGCAACACATGTATTATTTATAGCACGTGATTTATGTACAATAATTTGTGGTATCAATGTAAGTAGATATGAATATAAGCATATACGTGCTTTCAGTATTATGAGATGCATTTGTTTACTTTTTCCATTGTATATTCAACGACAATCTCACTTAAAGTGTAATATATCCAGTCGTGCGTTGAAGCTGATACGTACATTTATTTATTTATTGGATACATCGACAAAACAGATAGAGAACCAATTCACAACCCACCAAATGCTAAGTGGTTATTGGAGCCCTTAGAAACAATAACGTGGTCTGTCCGCCAATCGCCTGGTTTACCCAATCGTCGAAGACTGGACTATGGACCTCGACCGGCAGTGGGGTTCGACGGAGAGATTAGAATTTGAATACGGACCGCCGCTTGAACTTTCAGCGCTGGAACGATATCTAGGCCAGAACAGGGTTCGTCTCGAGCGCTGAGGTCGCGTCCCCGCTCACACTCGGCGGCCAGCGCCTCCGCCTCCAGAATCCAGGCGATATTCCAGCTAAAACGCGCACCGCCTCTGAGGAGACGATGTGTTGTCTAGAACGCCCTGTCATCGTTTTTTGCTCGATCTTGAGACCTCATATCTATAATTATAACTACTTCTCAATCTCGACTTTTTTATTGTCAATTATTACGGACGTTTCGAATTTCAGTTTTCGTAAAACGTATAATTAAAAGTAATTTTAAAGCAAAAGCAAAACCGAATAATATACTTTAACTCATATACATATAAGCATTATATGAGTATGTATATTTATCATATATAAAAGCGCGATACCGCATTAAAAAATGTTAAGCTGATATGATTTCTTAACATTTTGTTTCTTTGACTGTAGGCTTTCTCATACCTTGAGATAAGCGAAAGTAAAATCGCACTTTAGCTGTACATCTTCACATCGACACTCATTATTAGATATCATTAACTTGATAAATCACCAGTACAATCATGAAAAGAAAGTAAATCGCGTGGTACATTCATGCGATCAATAATACGGTAGGCACCGACTTGGCTCTGCCCCTGGCATTGTTGACGTCCATAAGCAACAGTAACTACACACCATCAGGTGGACCGTATGCTCATCTGTGTAATACCAAAAAAATCCCTATAAACACAACCCACTGAGTTCTGCCACTGAGTGGTAGATTCAGCGAAGCACTGCTCTTGTTAGGACAGATGTTAACAATTCTCTCAGTTTGAGCCCTTAAGCTCACCAACCAGTCCATGAGTAATTCTAATAACACATTAGGCTACCAAAGATGAAAGGCGATTGCATGCAGCAGAGATGCGAATGTTGCGATGGATGTGTGGAGTAATGAGAATGGATAGAATACGGAATGAATATGTTAGAGGAAGTCTGAAAGTGACACTTGTGACAGAGAAGCTGAGAAGTGCGCGTTTGGGATGGTATGGATATGTGATGAGACGAAATGAAAATGTTAACTATAAATGTGAAAGGATATAGAGGACCTAAGAAGAAATGGATAGATTGCGTAAAAGACGATATGGGTAAGAGGGGAGTGAGCGAAGAAATGGTATATGATAGAAGAGTATGGAAGGAGAAAACATGTTGCGCCGACCCCAAGTAACTGGGAGAAGGGCAGGATAATGATGATGATGAATGATGATTAGGCTACCAAAGATTAGGCAGGAAAAAAATTGAGAACTGCTATGTATTTGTTGTGACCGATAAACGTGGTTCTTATGGTTCATCTCCAAAGTTGCAAAAAACTATTCTTTTCTGGAATAAAAGTGTAATGTGATGTCTATACATATTATTCACGCAAAAATACCTGGCAACCAAAGTTTCGTTGGGATCGATTCAGCCGCTACGGAGATTAGGCCGGACAAACAAAGAGGCAAGTGAAAAACCCGATAGTTTCAATTTTGATAAAGGCCAAACAACCATTACGAACGGAGAATAATCATTTAATATAAAATCACAAACACAAACAAATTTAGAATAAAGCGACAGAAAGTTTTAATTTATCTCGCTGTAATGATCGCGCGTGGTGGTCGCATACATTATACTGAATATTATAAAATATTTTAGTTTTGGAACGTTTTTTGTTTTAGAATTCCAGTTGTTTTCATTAATTAATGCGTAACATAACGTTTGTTCATGCTTCGAAAAATTTTGCCAAATTTTAATTTCATTTTAAATTTTTGTCGTGATGTCTCTTGTTTGTCGTGTTAAGTGTGTTACTCCCAATGTAGAAACTACGTGTCCACATAAAAATCATTTTATGTCAATTTCAAAAGATGACACCTTTTTCGTTCTGTTTTTTAAAACCAACAACTTTTTTATGATTTGCATAAAATTTTCAGGAAACTAATGAACGCATGTTATTGAAAGACACAAATTAAATACACCTAGACAATATTTAGAAGTACACCCAATAAACTATTAATTGAAACATTACTAACAAGATAGTTGTTGTAGTGTTAGGACTCTACTGTGGAGACTAGAAACAGTTCGAAGAGGTCTAGCTCTAAGCAACACATAATACTAAATATAGTCCTAGTTCTAGTCTAGTCTCCACTGAACATTTATAAAACATTTAACGCAAAAAGGTATAATTTCCGTTAATGTATTAGTTCTATTTGTTTAGCATGTATTATTTGAATTTTTTTTGACGTGTGCAAATTGTAATCGGCAATTTAATAATTAAAAACAAATCATTAATATTGAAATTCACAACTCTCCGTTATATTGTTTAATTCATTATTTTTTTCATGAGTTTTATTAAGTTGTATGTGAGATATGGTATTGTTTTTTTTTCTCTGTTAGTTACCTTCAAATACTCTTATGTCTGCATTGTTTGTTTCTACATCTACAAAAGATAAAATACGATTATATTTCTAACTACGCACGCTTAGATACGTTAGAGTGGATGGCATGTTATTTTATATTAAAATAATTAGTAGGTATGGTACGTAAGGAAATAGCGTTTGAACTCTATCCTTACCCGCTATCAATAATGAAATCAGGTAATGAAAAGGTTTTCCGAAAATTGAGATTACTATTCAATGTTGAGATTATCGATTAGTAGCCGGTACTGTACAGAATGGCGTTAATTCAACGGTCTCCGACTCTATTAACCATAAATATATACAGCTTTACTTTAAATAAATAACGTACGAGATTGAACATTAACGTGAAGTCGTTAAGAATAAACAGTTTTGCCAATCAAAAATAATGCAAATACAAAAGCCATTTGAGGTAACTGGTTTGTATTGCGTCTTTGGACTGACGCTGTGAGTTTTAAAACGGTACAGCAACTAGATGCTTTTTGATGTAACGCCAGTAGCTTGTCTAATTTATTTGGATCTAATAGTACGGTAAAGACAAACAAGGGTTGCGATTACAAAAGTTGTTTTTTTCCTCAGCAATTAGATCACAATTTGTTTTTAATGAAAATATAAGCGTATCTATGACATGGCATTCCTGAACTAAGACAACATCTCACCAATTCTCTTGTTCCAAAGTCAATAATGAAATTCCTAGAATTGAATTGAAACGATCCTAACCATAGGTGTAAGCAGAAATTAGATGTCTCGTGTATGTAGTATATTATAAGCGCCTCGTTTATTCTGCTAAGTAATACAATATGTATTTTGAAACAACTTTCGTAAAATTAATATCGCACATAGTTGACGTGCCTCCTACTGGAATTTCTCATGCATACGAATCGACGTCGTAGGAAATCAATATCTTACCGACATCCAACTTTATAAACTTAGGCCCAAAATGAAATTTGTTGCGGACTTAGATTTTCCACTTTAGTAAATTATCTTAAGCTCAAGTGAACGATCAATACGCACGTTGCGGACAAGGCAACGGGCTATGCTTGTATTCAATTATAGCTACGTATTTTTATAAAGTACATTCTCACGAAGATCGAAATGTTTTAGTCAACGACTCGTTATGCTTTAAATTTGAAATTTATTATGAACCACCTGATATTGAATGTCTACCTTAGGCTCTAGACACTAGTACCTAAAAGCCACCTTCAAAAATGAAGTCTAAAATGAATCTTATTGTCGAACGACGTCCTAATTTTCAAAAGACTGCTTCGTGACAGAAATGTTTGTGCGGGCCGCGTGAGTTCACAATACACACTTCTGTCCGAGGATGTGTAAAGAGACAGCGAAAGAAAAAACATTCTGAACTACGAGTCTGCTGACCAAAAATGTTTAGGAATACATATGTCGGAGAAGCCACAATTATTAACACCATCGTCAGACATCATAGGGGCGAATAGGCTGATCGAGCTTAACAGATGAAACGTATGACAGTTCTTAGGACGGAGGCACCGCTCTTCAAGAAGGCTGGTTGGTAAGTATGATGTCGTCTACGCGCCTCCCAGTGTTGCCAGATGACCGTGTGTATTTGCTCCCAACTTTTTTCCGACACCCCGAAAATTTGTCGAAAACCCCCCGAAAATAGACTTTTTGAAGAAAAAAAACCCCAAAACAGTTTTTACTTATTTTAAAAAAGAAATAAAAAACCAAAAGGATTCTTTTATTTTTTAATCAAGCTGTCCCTATAACTTCAACCATCTCTAAACAATTATTACAATCATATTCACTTTCGTTATTATTTTTAAGCATACACGTTTTCGAAGTTAAAATTATTTAACATGTCCGATATGGGATCAAAATTTATGCACCTATTTGGCAGTGAAAATCGAATCCTGAGAACCGCTTCGGCAGTTTCTATTGCCATTTAGTTGCATAATTTGTCCTTTATAATATTGACTTGTGAATAGTATAGTAGACTATAATTATTCTATTAGTAATTGCGAATTGTGTTTGTGGATAAATTATTGATACTCAAAAAACCTCCGAAATTTCTCCCAGCTACTTTTCTCCCCCGAATGTCCCCCCAAAGAATCTTTTCCCCGAATTTCCCCCCAAGGTCGAACAACCCCCCGAATTTGCAGGGAATCCCCCCCCCCCCCATTTGGCAACTGTGGCGCCTCCATCGGCTAGGCTCTGTCGTAGCACGACGATACCGCAATCGTGCTGCCATCTCTCGGGAATCGTGCTGCGTTTCGTTTAGCTACTAAACTAATGACCGTCTCCGACACATACATAATATAATATGTATGTACAAATATAATACAATATAGAATACTGGACAGCACTAGTGAAGTTCAAGCTTAGTGGAAAGTTACATTTTCTGAATCACACCGATGAACTATATCACAGTACTAATAGTATAATATTTCTCTCGTAATACGTNTGTCGTAGCACGACGATACCGCAATCGTGCTGCCATCTCTCGGGAATCGTGCTGCGTTTCGTTTAGCTACTAAACTAATGACCGTCTCCGACACATACATAATATAATATGTATGTACAAATATAATACAATATAGAATACTGGACAGAACTAGTGAAGTTCAAGCTTAGTGGAAAGTTACATTTTCTGAATCACACCGATGAACTATAACACAGTACTAATAGTATAATATTTCTCTCGTAATACGTACAACGCTGCCTTAAAAGTATTCGATCGATGTTTAATCCTCCTAAATTCGGAACTTGTCCCCGGATTATCCTCCTACAGGTGTTCGATGAAGCGCACCGAGCTACTTAGTACAATAGACTGTATCAGAACAAATACAGTTTCGTGACCTACAATTTATATCAAGTGAATTAATATCGATTCCCCCACTTCTTTCAAAACTTATTTGGAATAGATCATAAATTGTGATTAGGCCGCCTAATGGACCCTTTTCTTTGAAGGTCCAGTACATTTTCCAATTGACCTGGCGTCAGCTACTGAAGATACCTAACCTAACAGCCTAAATTGCGCTCACTTGGAAGCAAAATGCTGATATCTCAGCTGCTTTGAAATGAAAAGCTATCAGTGAGATTTTAAAACGGTAATAAGTTGAAAAGAAACTTAGGATTTCGAAACGGTACCGCGTCAGTCCCTTCTGGTTCTGTCCTGACGGGGTTCAGACACCTTAATAACGAGCGAGGGAAATTTTGGTGGGCGTATGTGTTCATAAGTAATGTCGTTACAGGTCACATACAAAATCCTAAGTAAAGTAAGCAAAAAAAGTATTTTATATATTACCTATAAATGTTATGATTATGATGAATGATAGCTAATGATTACACGGAAAACATCGTTTTTTTTATTTTTATTACCTGAAACCGTTTTGTTAATGCAGTTAGCGATTAATATAATAATCTAAATTGGGGTAGTTTCCAGTAATAGATATGAAATGCTTTGCCGATCTTCGCCCCGTCGCGTGGGTCGCAATTAGCGGCCACGATAAAAGGTTATCGTGTCGCGCCGGTTTGTCAAAATAGCCTTCTGACCCTACCTGAAGTTACATACGTATCGGATCTAAATTTAAATTTTCGTGAAGGTCGACATTCCTCACGTACTTCGGTACTCCGACGGCTATCCTGCGAAAACGGGATTGGTTGACCTGGACAGAGTTTATGTGCATGCGGGCCCTGTGAGTGATCACTACACTTATATAGGTCATGACGGAATGTATGCAAGTTTTGTAGAGTTTCCCCTTATTACGAAGGGACAATTTACTTCGCTTGCAAATCATGGGGTAGAGTCGACCGAGTAAGAATGCGGCTCGGTCGCATACTGTCTTAATTTGAAGACCGAATGTCGTCCTTCTGTCGAAGGTGACGCCTAGGCACTTGGCTTTTGAGGCCCAAATTATGGGCTGACCAAAGATTTTGATTTTGTAAAGCAAAAGTCTTTGTCCTGGCGTGAAGTACCGCTTCGCGCTGTTGAGAAACAATAGTAAAAATATTACCCTCTATGTTATTGTATGTATTATGACTATCTACTCCGTTACGTATACTAACTAACACTTTATAATTGACTCAACGTTAGTGACATAAGATATAAGAATATCTATGAATTCAACTTCAACAAACAGCATTATTCGACTTTGATTTCTTGTATGGCATAGCAGATAAACTAAAGCACCACTGTTTGGATAAGATTTTTTTTAAAGTTATCCTACAACGATATTGTATCTAGTGGTCGTGTCGAGACATCAAGAACGACACAATAAAACTAAAAACGAATACTTACAAACGATTTTTTTTTTCGAATAATAATCAGATTCGACCTTCTGTTTCTGATTTCAAGAGATACGCAAACAGATCCCATGAGATTACTTAGTTGATTTTATTTGACACTAGCGACCCGCCCTCGCTTCGCTTCGGAAACTATAATTTATTATTGATTTCTCCACTATTTAATGGATGTTATTATACATATAATCCTTCCTCTTCAATCACTCTATCTGTTAAAAAAACTGCATCATAATCCGTTGCGTAGTTTTAAAGATTTAAGCATACATAGGGATATAGGGACAGAGAAAGCGACTTTGTTTTATACTATGTAGTGATAAATGTACAATCGCACAAGTGTGTATAATAACTAATTAATCGTAATATATCAATTTGGAACTACAGCTGCATACCGCGCCACAAATGCAATGATACATTACAGCCAAACTGACCTGATGGTGAATCTGCCAAGCTAGTAATAATCGTCTGATCCAAACTTCCCGAATACTGTTCAAAACGGTGTTCTACCGTAAACCGTATTAACTTTTTAACTATTTCCCATTGCCGTCGTAAGTAAATCTGATGAAAAATGTTTACCGTCACTCATGGAATATCAGCATTGTCAAAGTCAACTTGGCTGTGTCTGACCTCTGGGAGAAAAAATAAATTGGTTTCAGTTTTGTTACCTGTAATTGTATTTTAATATAACCTTAATATTTTTTTCAGGTAAGAACTAATGCAGCTAAATTACCAAATATTCAAACTAAGGTAAAATAAAAAATATTATGAACTTCCAAGTAACGACCGAAGAAAAGCACCATTGGAAGATATATGTATGTATAACAACCAAAATTTAGATTTGTTTAAAGAGATAAAAGCTCCTCTCAATATTCCGATCGTAGGGTGTGTCTCTAGATGTCCATAACTAATATAGCTCGACTAGCAACCCTATTAGCAGTACAATACCACTGTCGTTGACCTCCGTTAGGTTACCTGATGTTACATAAAAATGTTCGTGTTGCTAGTTTCATAAATGTTTTTTCTTAATTGCGTCTTTAATGGTTTGATTGCGGTTTTTTGAGGTTGATTCATTCAAGGTTAAGGTATTAAGCGTGTATAGCATTAATGATGACAGCAGAGTTTTAATTGATAATTGAAACAATTATTGCTTACTGAGACCTCATGTTTTAAGATTATTTATTTTATTTATTTATTGCTTAGATGGATGGACGAGCTTACAGCCTACCTGGTGTTAAGTGGTTACTGGAGCCCATAGACATCTACAACGTAAATGCGCCACACACCTCGAGATATAAGTTCTAAGGTCTCAGCATAGTTACAACGGGTACCCCACCCTTCGAACCGAAACGCATTACTGCTTCACGGTGGAAACAGGCGGGGTGGTGGTACCTACCCGTGCGGACTCCCAAGAGGTCCTACCACCAGTGAAAAAGTGGTCAGTGGCCGTATCTCTGGACTCCGAAACGCCCCTAAGATGGTTCGTTCGACTAATGGCAACCCGAACTTACTCCAAACGCTATTTTTTCTATTCTCAGTTTAAGGTCCTAATATCGATATCGATGGTAAAATTTTGGGATCATTTATACTCGTGATCCATAATGTCACTATATTATAACAAAAATGTAAATATATTACCATTAATGCACAGTATAATACGAGCCTTCATCAGTTATTGCAGGCTGTGCGCAATCGCAGGTAAATATATACGGGACCATTTGCGTGCTTGGGGATTTGCATAAGTTTAATTCCTAGAATTTCATATCTATTAAAAACCACTATAATTTAAATATCACTAATTTCTGAAAGATAAATAAGAATTGTTGTACTTTTTTTTTTTTTTTGTTGCTTAGATGTGTGGACGAGCTCACAGCCCACCTGGTGTTAAGCGGTTACTGGAGCCCATAGACATCTACAACGTAAATGCGCCACACACCTTGAGATATAGTTATAAGGTCTCAGTATAGTCACAACGGCTGCCCCACCCTTCAAACCGAAACGCATTACTCATTACTGCTTCACGGCAGAAATAGGCGGGGCGGTGGTATCTACCCGTGCGGACTCACAAGAGGTCCTACCACCAGTAATTACGCAAATTATAATTTTGCGGGTTTGATTTTTATTGCACGATGTTATTCCTTCACCGTGGAAGTCAATCGTGAACATTTGCTGAGTACGTATTTCATTAGAAAAATTGGTACCCGCCAGCGGGATTCGAACACCGGTGCATCGCTCGATACGAATGCANCTACCACCAGTAATTACGCAAATTATAATTTTGCGGGTTTGATTTTTATTGCACGATGTTATTCCTTCACCGTGGAAGTCAATCGTGAACATTTGCTGAGTACGTATTTCATTAGAAAAATTGGTACCCGCCAGCGGGATTCGAACACCGGTGCATCGCTCGATACGAATGCACCGGACGTCTTATCCTTTAGGCCACGACGACTTCTAAAACTTTGAAAACTTGACTTTGAAAACAAATCTTAAGTACAATGTTTTGAGTAAAACTCATCGAAGAGAAAGATCATAATTTTAAATTTACAAGCCCTTTGTTGTAGAAAAACTGGCCAGGTGGTAGTATCACCCGTGTGGTCTGAAATTTCCCTACATCACCAGTAACCGGACCAAGCTAGAGAGACTCATTAGCTCACAGATACAACGACTGGCATTCCATTGGAATAATAACTGACCCACCATTCAAACCGGAACGCATGATTGCTCCGCGCCAGGAATAGCTAGAGCTTCTAAGATTCAGTTTATAAGATCAAATCTTGAATCTACTCGTTATTACCTTCCATGTACTGCAACACCACTAAAATACCTGTCTTTTGTACAGCGTTACGTATTCTATTCTGGAAATTATCTGACACGATCGTATCCTTGCGCGCTAACGTAAACTTTCCTGTGTAAAATCATCTAAGCGTTACGTTTAATATAAATTATTCATTGTGTTTCTGGACATAAGGCTTAAGATTAAATTGTGTGATTGTTTCTGGAGATTTAGATATTGAATTTAGGTTTTACGTACATATACGATATTTTTAACCTTATAAAATGAGAATAAGGTTACTTAAAATGAAAAGTATTGTTTTTTTAATAACTAGGTATTCGAGTAAGGTAGAAGCTAGACTTATAGGTTTAAAATTTAGTTAAAATCGCTGAAAGTATTTTTCTTACTTTTACTGGTGGTAGGACCTCTTGTGAGTCCGCGCGGGTAGAGGTACAACCACCCTGCCTATTTCTGCCGTGAAGCAGTAATGCGTTTCGGTTTGAAGGGTGGGGCAGCCGTTGTTACTATAAAGGTGGGTGGCGCATTTACGTTGTAGATGTCTATGGGCTCCAGTAACTACTTAACACCAGGTGGGTTGTGAGCTCGTCCACCCAAATAAGCAATAAAAAAGAAAAACTTGGAAATAAAGACATACCAACATGAAGTCGCATGAAATTAAGTGGTAAAAATACGAGGAACGATCCAAATCTTTCCTACCGAAATGAATTCTTCTAAAACTCGACTGAAGAATAGACGGGGAGGAGAAAATCTACAAAAGCGCACTATGATGCGGCGCCGGTGGTGCGGTAATAAAAAGGAGATGACAGAACCATCTGACAGTCTCAAAGTATTCCCCATGAAACACGAATTCAGCGGACTGGAGTACTGTGATCGTCAACTGCCTTTTACTGATCATAGGGCGTATTGTAAGCCCGCCCGGGTAAGTACCACCAACCTGCCTATTTTTGCGACGAAGTAGGAATGCGTTCCGGTTTGAAAGGTGGAACAGCCATTACACTATACAATTGGGACTTCGATCACATTTCACAAAGCGGATTTACGTTGTCATATGCCCCAGTAACCACTTAATATCATGTAGATCATAAACTCGTTCATCCATCCATGCATTATAGAATAAATAAAAGAAACAATACTCCAAATAAAAATAAAACAAATATTGCTCCGTAATAAACCCAAAGTTTAAAAACGTCAGTTGGTGACAATGAATATACTGCTATTTCTTTTGGATCGTGATACTATATTATGTGTATATTACGTAAATTAGTACGCCTTTCGGTAATGAACCAATCAATTAGCACATTCAATAATTACCGTTATCTATTCGTGCTATCGGAGACAGTGCTGACGCGCATGACGGCGCCGCGGTGAGGTCGGGTGCCAATCACAGCGATAAGCGTTAGCCATTAAATAATAAATGTAATAAATAATAGATCTGTACGAAGTGTGCCGTTACCATATCGGCCATTTCAAATATAAATCATGCAAAACTGGCAATAAAAAAAAAAAAAATAATCTTTTTTAAAAATATGAAAATTTATTTTCAAATTTAATTATTTAATTAATGATTAGAGTTTTGTTTTCGCCACATTTGTATCTTGTTCATCTATATGGATAAGGTAAAATTACAAGTAAATATGGGATACGAGTTTTGTTGTAGTAGCGATGCCGCACAAACGGCTCGCAACATTAATGACATGCAAGGAGGGAATACTACAAACGAACCCATGACTCCTTATTGGTTAGAGAGCTTCCGACATGAAAATTTAGATCTAAAAAATGAACCTCGTGTTCGCCGGAATATCTACTAAAGTCAAAACAACGAATTCGTTTAATTAAAGACGATATTGGATGCTGACGATACTGCACTTACTGCTGAGTTAACAGCATCTTTCAATGTTAGCATCAAAATAGTATTGGTCCTTTTGCGTCAAATTGACAAGATAACAAAAAACAAGGCTTTGGAGTTTTTCGTCATCCACCATACTCACCAGACCTTGCCCCGACAGACTTCTACATTATTAAAGTTTGGTCAATTTCATATTTCAACTTGGCATATTTCATTTGAATACTAGAACTACCTGCTGACGAATTTCCACCACGGCGAAAGCTCAGCCCCAAAGATGAGAACGATTGTAACGGCAAAAATAATTATGTAAAACTTAAAAGGGGTCGCTGTTATCTAAATCATGTTTTTAATTTTATTGTACGAGTATAACTTCGTAATTGATCTTTAAGAATCTATGTTTGATGCTATATTGTTTTTATAATATGTATACTTTAGTTAATAAATTACCTTATTTTGGTGAAGATGGTCGGTATTGCGTTTATGTGAGAGTTTTTGAATACACTACGACTACAAGTGTCGACAACTAGTGTGTGTTCGTTTACGCACATAAAATAAAAATAATTTAATTGAAACCCTATTGAAAATTCTAAAACAGCAAATAATTTGTCCTTGGGACTTAAAGACAGTAAAGCGTGTCACGTAAACTTAAAGAAACAAAACAATTTTTACAACACGATCTAACTATCTGTAATTTCTAAATACTTTTAGAAAATAACCATTTCCAAATTTCATATAAATATTAAATATTGCCTTCGAGTAAGACAAATGTGATACATATATTATACACATGGACTGGATTAAAACTGTAACGATTTCGTTTCTCCCATTTGGCTAAGGAACCAAAAAAGGTTAAATAAAATTAAAATTTTGCGTTAACCGCCGTCCCGCCGTAACTCGAGCCGTAACCTCTCTCATTTTCCCTAACATTAAATCTTTCTCAATTAATTATTTAAAGTGTAATAAAACAAAGCGCTTCATTACAATGTGTGTTACAGGGTAATGTTTGGTTTTTTCCGTGCCACAGCTTATCATGTTTAAAAGTTTCAATTTTAAGAAAACTCTCAATGTTCTATGATGACAATGACTCTATTTTAATATTTAGATTTCTTTATTCGCTGCAAAATATCTTCGTTGTATGCTTGATGATGATGGCAAACTAGATGATTTCCATTTTTATTAAAGATACTGGTAGCAAGGCGACCTGTGAACTCGCACTGGTAGATATCACCACGCTGCCTATTTCTTCCGTGAAACAGTAATACGTTTCGGTTTGAAGGGTGGGGCAGCCGCTGATCTGAAAAACTGAAACATAGAACTCGTGGCTCAAGATGGGTGACGGCATTTACGTTGTTGATGACTGTGGGCTCTATTAACCACTTAACACTGGTAGGCGATGAGTTTTACCACCAATTTAAACAAAAAAATTATGAATTCATTTATTATTACTATTTCTTATATTTCCTGGATTTGGCCTAAGTATCAATATCGATGAACGTGGTACCTAAATCGAGCCGGATGTAAACAAAATTCACTTCTTACTCCAGTGCATTTGTTTTGACATACTCGTAATTCATTATTGAATCGAATATGCCTTCTGTTATTCGTAAACTAGATAGTGGATATATACTTACTTAACAGTACTTCTGATGATAGAAATAGTAAAGGTGTATTAATAAATAATATGTTTATATGTTGGTTAAACACGCAAAAATGGCTTAGCGGATTTGAATGAATTTTCTGATACTAACATACTTTTCTAATTATTATTTTTTCTGTTGAGTTTTTTTAATTTTTGTTTCAAAACAGATCCTTGGATTGTGTAATTTTTATTTTTCCATACATTACGATTTGATGTGAAGATTGTTCTAATCATTTGTCCTATTGACGATACCGTTATCTTAGATTTTTATTGTTACGAGAATGTAGGTGATATCTTGTAGTTATGTAGCCGGAATATGTACATAATATGTAAGTCCGACCACGTTAAATTCAAAAGAGTGTTATAATTTCAGCGGTACTCTTATGTTGTTAGCGCATATCTTAATTAACTACTGTCGTACGTGAAGCTCCTAATTTTTCTTCCACGCCAATTTAGCAAATAAGACGTTGTTTGTTTGTGAAATAAAGGTTTTGTTTTCCCTACCTACTGCAATGCCAGGAGCATAGCCAAACCACTGCTTATCGCTGAGGACTAACTCAATTTTCAATGAAACTTCTAATACGTCCCTAATTACGCATTTTGTTTTTAATGTAGGTATAGCATTTAAAACCTTTAAAAAATATGTTCGAATAACACACCGAATTAAATCACTTTGTTTATCCTAGTGACCCAAAATATTGTTAATAAAATAAAATAATTATATTGTTATCAATGCTTTATGTGTCCAAAGTGAATACGAGTTAAAAATTGCGTGGATAGATAGATGCAGGTCAGGCTAATAAAATCGTCTATAAAGCGTTCTATTCTTGATGTTCACAACAACATAACTAGAAGAAGCAATACTGCGCAGTTTCAGAGCATTCAACATTCACAATTGATTTATTATTCAAATCCACCGAAAGCACAGTATAATGTATTAAACGACACGAAATATTGGCAACTTAGCGACCTTGAACCGGCACGCGATCTGAGCAGCACAAGCCTGACGCAGAACCAAAATATGTATACGATTCCTTGAGACAGAACTCTATTGGCGTAGGCCGGAAATATATACTGGAGCTTATGGCAAACCTGATCTAGAGCTTAAACTGAGGTCTAAAGACATGCATGTGTGTTTATATACACGAACGCCTATACACAAAAACAATAGTACTAACAACTGCGGATATTTCAATTGGTCTCAAGTTCGAATCTCGACACGTCACGTTGATTCTCACTCTTCAGAAGTGAAATCACGTGAAGTATTCTGTTGAGCATATGCACATGGAATGCTTACTATCCGTAAATTGTTAGTGTGCGTTTATGATTTGTCAACGAAAGCTAATTAAAAGACGTGTTCTATCACTATTAAGCTATGACTGATATGAGTGAATAAACCCGCACGCATCACGCGGGTTCCCTTTTTTGTTTTTTGGTATTGCCCATGTCGGCAGACGAGCATACAGCCCACCTGATGGTTAGTGCGTATTTGGCGATGTTTATGTCACCATCATTCCTAAATAAAGCTATTAGGTATTGTTTACCCGATATTTTTGAGATTTTGAAGGTATGAGTGACAGAAGCTGAACTATCGAACAGAATAACTTCCACGTGTGATCTACTTAATTGAAAGGAATTGGAAAATAAATTCTTCCGATTCGAATACTTTAGAGCTATTATAATGATACACCATTTGGCTTAGAGCTACGATAATGTTATATCTTATGGCCGGTGAAGTTACTGGATTTTCTAAGCAACCGAGATTATATTTGCCTGGCAACAAATCATCGCCCACGCACCTTAACAGCCAGCTCATAATAACCGGAGTATAAACAGATCCCTGCCTCCTTGACAACACGCCCGAGGCTCAACGCGACGCCATTGTCCTGTACGCCTCTCACTGTGTTTTCCGATCTTAAGGGATTTTTCTGGAGGTCGCGTACATAGGAAGCATGTAGCGCGTTAGGAACATATTTATGAACGCATTAGTATTATTACGCAATTTATGACGCATTACCATTTTTAATCGCAAGGGCTCTCCTGCGTTTAACTATAGCAGCTAGAAATCCTAAAATTCTTTCATTACATTAACATCCTAAATATCCTTCGAAAAACCTTAAATACTAAGATATTTGCGAACGTATTACTGGTAGTTTAGAGGGTATGGCAGACACAGACATATAATGTCAGGTCCCCCCTGCATTATGAAGCCTTTTCTGGGTAGAGCCATATACTAATCAGATCAAATTCAATCCTAATAAAATCTTTGCAATTCCAGATTAGGCTAGTTATTTATGATTTAGACAATGTAACCCATAAACACTTGTATTATGCTTTGCATCTTTTCGATTGTTTTCTTTAGTTGTGAATGCAAAGAACAAAACATGGTACAACTACGAGTATTACTAATAACTCATACTCATTAAATAACAGCTTACATTAATGAGTACTTACTAGTACAAACGTTGACCAAGTTATCAGCTTATTGACAATGTTAATGACGTCTACTACCGCCGGTGCCCGAGTAAACCAAATAAAAATGATACTCTTAAAGTGATTCAGATCTCCGATCACACACACACTTCTAACTCATCGTTTTATTTGCTCTCACCCGATGAGTAAAGCTCTCGTCCAAGAAATGAGTTCATTCCGCCGTATTTGTCACGTAAATATAAATGTTATTGGAAGATGATACTGTGTCATTCATTGGTTATAAGCTCATTGACTTCTAAGAAATATTTTCAGGAAACATAAGCAGGTATAGTGGGATGGCAGTGCAGTTTTATTTCGAAAAACTGCGACTAATTCCAGAATCTAAACCTATATGTAATGCAGTGTATCGGCGTAATTAAGAAGTTGCTATGTAAGAAGTTTTAAACTTATTCGCAAAGAATGAAAAGTATTAGAGAGGAATTAAATCTATATATTAATACGTGAAGCAAAAACTTTGCATCCCTTTTTACGAAAATTGCGCGGACGGAGGAGTATGAAATTTTCCACACTTATAGCGAATATAGAGAAGAAGTGAAGAAGAGAAGAAGAAGAATGCTAATATTTTTTGAAAATAATGCACAAAAGATATAACAAAC
Source organism: Bombyx mandarina (assembly GCF_003987935.1). The sequence goes on from NW_021011605.1 coordinate 761,303, forward strand.
AATAAAGAAAACATTACACACACTGCCATGTATTTGACGCACACACGCATGCATACTATTTATTGATTGTCAAACTTTTATTCTTGACGTCTGTGGTCAAATTGAGAATAGATTAAATATTGTTTGTCTTTATTAATATTTTTCTATAGTGTAGTCTTGGCGAAATTTGTGATTATAGAAGTGTAATAGTATTTGAAAATAGAATCATAATAGTGTACAAACTTATAATTTCAATTAATTATAGTCGAATTTCGACTACCGGGCGACCACTAGTAAAAATAAAAAATTGAAACTACTGAGATTTGACAGAAGCCAGCAAATATCTATTCTCGTATGACACACATCATTTGATGTATCTTTCTGTCGTACATCAGTCGAGGCATTGGACCGTGACAATGCGAGAGCGGCGCCACTCGAGTCTTCATGTTTGTATTTTAATAGCAACTCGATGGTTTTTTTTGTTTTAGAACTTGAACATAAAGCCATCGGAAGCTTCGGAGGATCTCTACCGAACGGTATTCTGTGTAGTACTTTTTTAGTGGTTACTGGAGGAAACCCATAGACATTTATAACGTAAATGCGCCACCCACCTTGAGATATAACTCCTAAGGTCTCAAGTTTAGTCACAACACTGCTGCCCCGTCCTACAAACCGAAACGCATTACTGACTTACGGATGAAATAAGTAGGGTGGCGGTACCTACCCGCGCGGACTCACAAGAGGTCCTACCAAGTAAATTTACTTACCTGTATCACGTAACTCAAGTGAAATGTGTTCGCAAAAGTAGTCATGACTTACAGCCTGTTAACAATACGCACGAGTAAGAATGTGTACATACACACACGTGGTATTATAACATGTGTATGATTGACCCTGCTAGAAATATTTTATGTTAAAAACTGACAGTATTAAACTAAAATAGTAGAAATAAGCGAAAAAAAATCGCAAATTTATTCTAGTACAAGATTACCTAACGTGTGTCGAGTGACGTCACCGTCCATCTGGCGTTCGACACACTTGGCTTGCAACGCCTTGACCTGCGTCGGCGAAATATGACGAGGTGAAAGAAATATTTCGGAATAAAATGGCTAGTCATTTTTTTTAAATTTATAAATGTATGGGAATGTCGGCATTAGTAAAAAGCGATGTTTGTTTTTAATAGACATTATAAGCTTCACGGTATTCCTGTGCTATGACATGCGCGTCTTGAAACAAGGCTTAATAATTATGGGCGGTATGTAGCGGCTTGCCTGAGCCCCTGACATTGTGGATGTAGGAAGGAACTCTTGCGTATTTCAATAACGAAGCAATCAAAATCTCCGATACGGAAGGATAAATTCAGAACAACAATCATTTATTTGATTTTTTATACATTTAAGAAATTTTATTGAATTCAAAATAAATCTATTTGACAACCGTTTTAATAACTTCGACTTTCAAGTCTAAGGGGCGGTGGCGGAACTCCTATTTGGATTTCTATAGAAATATTTATAGCAATTATAATAAATTGTTGAAAAACCAATTAGTTTTAGAAGGAAAACGAATCGATTTTCCTTTTGAAGAATGAAAAACCACATCAACAACGTGAAACAATATTAAGCCATTGAATCTGTTATACTTAGAAATGTCCAGTTGTTTCTATTGCGGGCCTAATTGTACCTTAGTCAAATGATATCTTTGCCATTGTGTATCCTAAACTATGTTATCTGTAATTATGATGACTATGCTAATCAATGATGTAGATAAAATATAAAATAATCAACATTGGAATGTGGTGTGATGTTTTTCCATAGTATAGATTAGTGAAAACCTGATTTGTCATCTTAACGTATCTAATAGTATTATGACGTAGTCGTACGTTACTCATACTTTTTACCACCGCCCTAGCTAGGTGCGCGGTAGATATCTAGCTATATGTTTAAATTTTACAAACTGCCATCTATGGCTTTAATCTAATGTCTTCTGAATATTGTGTAATAAAATGTTCACGGTCAGTTTCGTATTGTTTATTTTCATTTTCGGATTCGATGATTAGTAAACTACAAATAATAAATAGCTTCTGTTTGTAAATTATAAGACGTTAGCCATAAATTAATCATGATGTAGTTTCATATCTTCATATCACCAATAATAACAGGTACGTCATCGGCAGTTTTCTCGTATCTAAAATATTTCCAAGAGTAATGATGACGTATAGATAAGTTGTACGTGCGAAAATATTCAACCAGGTTTTTGTTTGTTGTTTGATTAGATCGCCAATGTCATTATCAACGACATTTTTAACAAGACGCCATAATATATGTACAAAAAACCAGAAAAACTGCGTGCAGAGTCTCAAGATAACTGAGTGCTTAATGGGAGTTAACGTTTTGACTTAACAATATATAAATTTAACTAATTAAAAAAAGCGCTATAATATATATTAAGCCGATTTAAAACTAAATTAATCATTCACTTATCCTGGCTATACCGATATTTGTTTGAGGCGCGGAACGCGAACCTCAAACGAGATTCGGTCTCCTGTCCGAAAAAAACGATTTGCGTTGCTTAACTGACAGCTTCGTTTTTTTATTGGTTAGGTGGATGGACTAGCTGACGGCCCACCTGGTGTCAAGAGCACATAGTCATCTACAATTTAAATTCCGCCACCTACCTTGAGATATGAGTTCTAAGGTCTCAGTTTTTTACAGTACAACGGCTGCCCCACCCTTTAAACTGAAACGCATTACTGCTTTACGACAGAAATAGGCAGGATGGTGGTACCTGCCCGTGCGGCCTCACAAGACGCCCTACCAACATTAATTACGCAAATTATAATTTTGTGGTTTGATTTTTATTACACGATGTTATTCCATCACCGTGGAAGTCAATCGCAAATATTTGTTCAGTACGTATTTCATTAGACAAATTGGTACTTGCCAGCGGGATTCGACCACCGATGCATCGCTTGAAACGAACACACCGGACATCTTATCCTTTAGGCCACGACCAAATTATCAAATGGCATCAGTTTTACTGAGGCTTTGTACTGTGAGGAACTGGATACAATGATGGAGAAGCTCGCGATTCTCCGGCCAGCCTTCGTTAATCGCTCGTTTCGGCTGCTTCTGCACGATAACGATAGATTTCATACGCACAATAGACGGCCTCTGAGCTACATGGGCTAAGGCTGGCAATTTGTATCGATACCATGGCTAATTATTTTGATTGATAGAAATACGATATATTTATAATAAAAAAAAACTATCTTTCTGGCAAATGACAATACCAAATGGCAATTTCATAATTAAAGACCTAATATTTATAGGTCAAACTAATAAGAGCTTCTTAAAGTTATATTATAAAAAAATGTATTATTAATGTGAAAGTGTAAATTCGTGTTGAAATGGTGTCGCCGGAGGACACGTAAAATTCTGCAGTAATGTTATAAAATCGTTACTGTATTGCATTCCCAACTCAAAGGGATGTTCCGTTGTTTTCGCTAATATACCAAACGACAAATTGAGTTTTACACTTCAGAAATTCTAGGCTCGCAATTTTATGCTCAAAGTGCATCTAAAATTGGGTGCACTGTCGCGGGTAAATCTAAAAAGGTGCAAGAATCGCTTGGTTCTGGATGTATCGACGTCGTCCGGCGCTTGGCTGAGTGCCAGGACGTGAACAGTGCGCCAGGAACCAGGGTCGACGACACCTCATCCGAACAGATGAACCAGCAAATTGGCTTTCCGGAATTTTCCAAAGGACACTTTATTATGACCGTTATTACTATTTTAAACATTGAATGTTCACGTGCTAGGACTTTCCCTTTTGCTATGGATATTATAAATAAATCGAAGAACGACTACATCCAAAACTGCCATACCAAATATCTTTCATAAAGGTACTGACGCCGACCGAGAATCTAGCCTGACCTTTGGAGTGTAGTAGTCAGGGCGACTAACTACTACACATTTGCTACCAAAGACCGTCTCGTGTAATATAGCTTTTAAATTCTCTACACTGATGACTTTCGGAACTATTCCCCGATACACTCCACCATACTGTTCAGCATCATCGTTAAAACTAGAATAGATTTGAAAGTAAACACCTTACGGTTGGTGCCACTTCCAGATCGTCATAGACGGAAGTACACGATTGATCATTGTACACTAAGTACGTAGGCGTACGTTGTTTCTATAATTAAGAACCGCCTCACCGTACCGCTGGAACACTGTTCGTTCGCAGTAAGTACGAGTGACGATCTTGGCACGTCACATTTACGCATTTACTAATAAATGTGTTTTCTAATCATCGCCGTATGCGTGGTGGGCGTGTGCTGTTGAGTTGCCATGTATGAAATAGATTTTAGGATATGTGATCAATTTAAAATCGGGCATCGCAATTTCCTTTTTTGTAATAATTAACTTACATATTCAGTACAGACACACAAGATGTCTGACTGACTATTACTCGTACTATGCATGATCCTTTAAACACAAAACATGACCCTTATGTTCCTTAACTATACCTTATACCTTCATGAAGGTACACAGTTTTTCATTAATTGGGATAACAAAACTCCGTTGATTCTGAAACAAGTGGTTCTCTAGCTATTGGCGTGATATATCTATAATAAGGTTAGTATGGGTAAGTTTTTACTGTAATTTGGTTGAGTTGATGGGTGGAAGAGCTCACGGTCTGTCTGTTGTTAAGTAATTGCTTAACGGAGCCCGCGAATGCCGCCATCTACCTTGAGACATGAGATTGGAAACCCAATCCTATTGTATAACGGCTGTTCCACCTTTCAAACTGATACACTGGACTGCTTCGGGGCAGAAATAAGCAAGACCCACGGTAGTACCCACCCTTGCGACCTTACAATAAGCCCTGCCACCATAAAATGCCCATTGGCCATTTGCCAATTAATATGAAATTTTGCTTTCATTTTATGTTACACACAAATTGTTTAAATACCTTATTAATTTAATATAAGATACACACTTCTGTTGTTTATTGAAGAGAAGTAACATAAACTGATACATAATGCCTGTATAACAGTCAATCGTCTAGAATCAGTAAAATAAGACCTAGTTAATATTTAATCTGAAATAGAATATCCACAATCGAATTCGAACGTGGACAACACGGACCTATCGCGGATTTTTAGAGGGCCGTCCGTGACCAGTGACGGCGTTACTGACGCAACGCTCTCGATGGAACGCAGATGAGAATAGATTCGCGCTTGACATTGAACGGTGCCTCCGCGCCTCTCGCGGGGCTAATCAATCTCTCCATGGAGTTCAATGTCGTGACCTCCACCAATATGGTGTTGTAACTGTATAACATGTATGCATGCCTTATATCTGAAAATCGGTGCAAAAACACTAGGTCAGTTTTGTATCCACTTTGAATTTTTTTTCTCGATAATGAACCAAATTTTAATTTTATTCTTCTTCTTTTTCTGAGTCGTTCTCTTCATTGCTGAAGGTCGTGTCTAGTTTGAAATGTTGACCACTCGATGCACAATGCTTCCCCACGTCTTCCTGTCTCGGCGGTCTTTATAGCCTCGGTTATTGGGAGGCTAGCGAGCATCTTTACTAGATCAGACCAGCGGATAGATAGGTGAGCGTCCGCGTGATCTTCTCTCATCAACATGATCAACTACCATCAGCTTATCTACGTTATCGGGGTCTGTACGAGCTTGATTTTATTAAAAAAAATATTATGTTTGTTTTGTACTGTTGGTTTCCCAAATAAATAAATAAATAACTTACAATTAATTCGGACCGTAATTTAAATACTTAAATACACGATGAACTCAACCTGTATAATGATAAATATGAAATTTATATCCATATAGACCGATTGCGTGTAGGGTAAGATTTTATCATAAAGATATATGATATTATATTGCGAGCGTTTGCAGTGGGATGGTGTATAAGAAATATCTACACTATAATAACCCTGATGACCGCATTAGGTTTAATCTTAAATACAAAAATATATGCTTTCATCCAATAAATTATTATTAAGAGTACAACAAATGTTGCCAAAATTCATATCGAAATTTTCATTCCGTTCCCGATTGATTAGACTCTTGGCCAAAATTAAATTTTAAATGTGCCCTCGCAAAACGTAATGGCATTGAAAACGTTCGAGTTATTTGAAATATACATTTTGTATGTCTTAAAATTTTATAGCTGTCTTCTATTAGTTTATAGAAGTACTTGTTTTTAATTTCAGAATTAGATAGAATAAATAGGTTTTGAGGATGAGAATGGTATAATAAAGTAAGTAGCCAAGGGTGGGAAATAACGGTTTTGGATTACTCGTGTATCTAATTGTTTTTTGTTGTTAACACTGTGTCAGTGGAACCGTTGCAAACCAATATGAGACGGTATCTGTCACCGTCATATACCTATTTCTATAGATCACTATCTATCTATTCACGTGTTCCAGTTGGAAAGTTCGGATATCTAATAATTCCAAAAAGCGAGTGTAGTTTATTCTAAAGCGCTAAATCAGTACGTATGTGTGTTTAACAATAAAAGTGAAAGTGTGAAGAACACGGAGATGCAAACAGTTTTTTATTATTATTATTAGTGACTAAAGGAGCGTCTTTATTTCATATGGTATGTATTTATGTCTACATTGCAACTATTCAGAAGCTATTGGAACCTCGTATCGCAAGATGGAAGAATGCATTCACGGTACCATCACTGCTCAGGATAAGAATAGGGAAGTTTTAAGTAGGATAACAAAGTAGATTTTTAGTGCTGCAGGGGCCAGTCGGATCACCCGATGTTAAGGGTTGCCGGAAGCAACACAAGAGGTGTTTAGACGTCCCCGTCAAAGACATAGATGTGAAAATCTTAAATTAAATTGTATAATGACGATCTCATCCAACAAACTGGTATGTATCACTGCTTTGAGGTAGACATATATTCGAAATATAAAATGAAAATGAAAATTAAAACTATATTGACATTAGGTGGCAGCACTTCAGAAAACGCTATTGTAAATTGAGTGTTCTTGCTGTGTGTGTATTTGTGTAACTGAAGAGATTAAATAAATCTGTACTACTTTAAATTGAATTTGTTTTTCAAGAAGAAACCAATAACCCAATAACATATATTATTATGTACATAGTAATGATAAGTTAAGTTTCTCCATAAATCGCCAAAACACATTGCTCATTTAAATCTCTAGAATATCTTAAAACTATCGGAGTGCCTGTTCTTGAGTCTGCGACCAAACGACAACTCGAAACACGAATCAAACAAAAAGTCTAATAATAATAAAGCTATTGTTTCTACGTCTCGTTTTTTACGTCTTAGGTGTATTGACTGATTTGTTTCACATGATTCGCTAATTTACGATTTCACGCTTGCATAAGTGCTAAATTTATCGTCGTTCCGTCGCACGTTGTGTCTACCTCACATCTCGTGTGTCTTCGCGGGCTTTGTTTACACGTCTGATGTTAACACTTTTATGATTGCCTTGTGTGTTTGATTTAGTTTATTAGAGGCTAGCGAAACCCGGCCGCGGATCTCTGTGACTATCGCTGTACACATCGTGAAGTAACCTCTCGGAGCCGAGACAGAAGGAATATTAATTTGCTCAAAGTGCATACATACTTATTATTTTAGCAAATTCATATTTCATGTCGGACTCGCGCGTTCAAAACCATCGCTTGTAGAACCAACAATAACTGTGCAGATTATGAGTCCAGATTAGCATTCCTAAACATACACAGAAAGATAGACAATCTACAGGTCAATCTAAGAAAAACAATTTAGTAAAATAATAAGCTTTTGAAAAGCACGATTTATTTAATGTATGAACATCCTTGAGATATGAGTTCTAAGGTCTCAATTTAGTCACAATGGCTGCCCTACCCTTCAAACCAAGCGCATTACTGCTTCACGGCAGAAATAGGCGGGGTACCTACCTCTGTGGATTTACAAGAGGTCCTACCACCAGTAATTACGCAAATTATAATTTTGCTGGTTTGAATTTTATTACATGATGTTATTCCTTCACCGTGGAAGTCAATCGTGAAGATTTCTTATTGTACGTATTACATTAGAAAAATCGGTATCCGCCAGCGGGATTCGAACACCGCTGCATCGTTTCGCGCATACGAATGCACCGGACGTCTTATCCTTGAAGCCACGACGACTTACAACTAATTACAATCCGTGAGTCTGCCTAAAAAATGTCATTAGTTATAGATTACTTATATTATATTATATTCCTTCTACATAAATGATCCGTAAATTAACTGAAGTCAGTTTTATTGCAGTAATCATTTATGATCGTTTCTCGTTACGTATCATTTATATATCTGTAACCGGCCTTTCTCTTCCGTCTCTATCGCCGGACTACATCAGCGTTTACGAGTTCAACTGAAATCGTTAAGCGTTAGATAGATCTCAGGTTTAGCACGTGTACCAAACAAGGCGATGTATTTATCGTTTCCATTAGGTATAATGGTTTACTTTAGATCCAAAGAATTCTGGCTTGTCGTAATAATATTATCTCTTGAGTGCTCTCGATGCGAGGAAAAAAATAAACATACTTACATCACTGTGTGTAAGTTTGTCTTCCAACGATAGTATCTAACAGTCTAGATTGCGTTAAACTTAGAAACGGACTTCAGAGTTTTGTATAAAACTGGGTCCTTGTGGTTACACCGACTCGAAGTTCTAAATGTCTATTCCCGTGTAGGATAGTGAAAAGCAATCTGGTCTTTCGCGGTTTTATCGCTTTGTTTTATGACCGCTTCATAAAGATGCCAGGAATATAGTTATAATAATGTACCAGTAAAATGTTTTGCCTGCAATCGAAATTCAGTTTAGATTATAATGTTTTTTAATTGCAAATTAAATTTTTATTTATGGTGTAATCATTTGAACACTTGGATAATGTTTGTAGGATAACGACAATGGGAAAATCTTCCACCGAGCGGGTGAAATTGCTCGGTATTCCGACGGTCCCAATGTTATTGTTCAGAACTTGTTTAAACATATATGCAAACTTTTTTGAAAATGTCGTTTGCGAGATTCAGTCGTCTTTCAAATATCTTGTGTTCTATAATAACTACCGCCGCAAAAGCTATATTCGTATTATATAGTTATTATATTTGTCGTTATTTGCGAAATTTTCACTTTTTCATTTCTTAATAATGATTTCTCTGGTTTGCGCCTTTTTTTTATTGCCTAGATGGGCGGTTGAGCTCACAGCCCACCTGGTGTTAAGTGATTACTGGAGCCCATAGACATCTACAACGTAAATGCGCCACCCACCTTGAGATATAAGTTCTAAGGTCTCAGTATAGTTAAAACCGCTGCCCCACCCTTCAAACCGAAACGCATTACTGCTTCACGGCGGAAATAGGGAGGGTTGTGTGGTGGCACCTACCCGTGCGGACTTACAAGAGGTCCTACCACCAGTAAATATGGTCCCTTATGTCTGTTATTAAGATATGTTGGTTGTTAGGCTAATAAATAACACCATTTATAACTATTTGAAGATTAATGTAAATAATTTAAATCAAACTCACTGGCTCGTAACACAAGTTAATAAACTTGGCAAAATATTAGGGTGTTGAAATCAGAACTAAGAAATTTATTAGGGTAGGATGCGGCAATCCAATTAGAGTTTCCATCGTCCGAGTGGCCCTGTTGCGAATCCACTAGCAGCGCTGGTTCGACTCGTGACGACTGACCGTTTCCCGTCGCTCGTTGCTTTATTAGCTGCCGTAAATTTCGTAGGTTTGGCGTGTCTCGTCTTGATGTTCATTAGCGAGGGGTCGACGATTTCATGACATGAGACATGGTTGTTGTCTATTATTATTATTCTCGTCTCTCATGAAACTCGGAATATTGGTTTAGACAATAAGGGCATTCTTTAAACGTATTATCATGACCTTGATTTCGTTCCTGCAATTGTGAGTTCTTAATGTCGTCATAACTCATTAAATATTGTCAACGTATACTTTAATCATGTAATTAAATACAAAAACGCAACCCCGATCTCTATCGACTGCTTCTAACTTCTTCTAATCCCCTATTATCCTTATTATTTTAATATCAAATAACCTCCCCTAATACCTCGACCTCTGCTCTATCTATTTGTGCCAATAATCTTTACCACATGAGTCAACGAAGTATATTATACCCTAGTTTAACTTATCGGATAGTATAAATGCAATAAATTTAGTGTTCTTTATTGTATAAGTAAACATTTTTATTAGTAACACAATTGAATTTGGTCAATTTGACTGGTGTTCTTACATCATATCATTTATGGAAGAAAAACAATAGAATACAAATAAGTTTCAAATAAATAATACATTTGTAAAGTCTTCTAAAGGTATCGGGTGAAATTTTAAGAAATATTATGAGCTTCTAAAAGAGCGACAATAAATGAGGAGAACAATACAGTTCGGTAGAATTCGATGAATGCATTGTTTGCGGTAAACCGATTAGTATCTTTTAAATAGTACGTATTTAAGCTACAAAGCATTATTTTAAATGTATTATTTATTTGAATTTTAACTGTAAACATACATTTAGATACAAAACAATTCGCTTTGAGGAGTCCAACACAAACTAATATTACAGTTTATGAAAGGTTTTTACTGCAGGTTTTTTTTCGCTGTTCAAAAAGCGAGTTAATTTGTCGCGGAACAAATAAATATTTCAACAATTATTACTTGTTCATATTAATATTTCAACAATTATTACTATTCTACTTGTTAAATTTGAATCTCAGAGTATGTTTTCATTGGGTAATCTCTTTTTTTTATTATTATTATTGTATTCCATCTTCGAGCCGATGAATTGCCAATGTTATGTACGCCATTATTGTCACATGCAACAGGCCATAAATTAAATAGTTTAAGTTATTTTCAATGTTAAACGTTTGTGATGTGGCAGTACCTTTTTAAATAAATAAATGAACAACCCTTTATTCATTTATGGGAACGAAGCAATCATATTTTCCTTTCCGCATTCGCTATTTCGATTGCTAATCTCTAACACTTCTCCATTACGTTCGTTGAAAGTCATTGCACTTAATAATATTCGCTTTGTAAACATTAATTTCAATTGTTCGACAGCACCTGTTGCTTTTAAACCAAAACATCGTAACAATAATATACTTGTAGTTTTTCCGTTTATTGCCGACTGAATCATACGTTCGGTCCTATGAAGTCGGTTGTTAACTGGTCTACCTAATTACTCTGAAAGCTATCGACCAAGCTCACGACTTTCGGTATCTAATCTATTATCTTAGGTAAAATAAGAAAGCACAAAATGTAAAAAGCACGGAATGGGATCGAACCTTGTATTTCACTGCCCGAACAAACATCCAGCACAGAATAACTGTTTGCCTTCTGGCTTTACAGTCCCTCTTTCGAAGAATTTCAAGAAACCAACGATGATGAAATAGATGGTAGATTAATATAAACTACACACCTAACCTGCCAGAATGGACAAACCCTATACCTATCAACACCTATGAAATATAATGATTAGTTACAAGAAAATTTCAAACAACATTAACGATTTAATATCAACATGCACTACGCAAACAATGCAACACAATTATTATTGGACCTTGCAACCGGCACTTATCGTCCGTTGCACTCGGCTCTGCATTATAAACGTTTCTCTATCAATTCGAACAATTATAATAATACGTTTCAATTATACAAACGATTGTTTTGGTTACATTCGAATAATAGCTATTGTATACTTCGAATGGAACTACCCTACCCGACTTACTCTAAATCCAATAAGATTTTTATTCAAAGAACGTCTTTCACAGCTCACTACTTCACACCGTAGCTGTACTATTTTACAGCTTTCCACACACTATTTTCTTACGTTTATCTAACTAAGTAGCACACGCTGGTAAAGCAGCCAATGATGTAGTAACGAACGCTTAGTCTAAGATCAAGTTTCTTTAATTATCTTCTTCTTGCCTTTATACCACATTATATGGGGTCGGCGCCGCATGTCCTGTTATCATGCTGCATAGGCACCTGACACCTTACGACCGGCTGCCTTCAATGCAACGTGTCTTTGCAAGGTCCTAGAGGGACCTTTTCTGTTTCTTCTTCTGGTGTTTCTTTTACTTCATCCGTTTATGGTTCTATAACTTGCATCTTATTATTATAAATTGTTACACTAAAATTTAGATTTTCAAATACCAAAACGATGGTCGTCAGTAGTAGTCGTGTCCTAAAGAATAAGACGTCCGGTGCATTCGTACCTAGTTCATCCATACTACCTTGCCTAAAAACAGTGCCTTCATCCACGGTGTGTTTTCAGAGAACTTTTCTGCCCCTTCTTATCCTCCTGCTTTGGAATGAACTTCTCTCCTCGGTTTTTCCTGAGCCTTCCTGAATGGGTAGGCAACGCATTGGTTGTGTCCCAAACATTGTTGACGTCCATGTGCCACGGTACCCACTCTCTATCAAGTGGGCCGTATGCTCGTCAGTTTACAAAATTCAATAAGAATATGTCTACGATTCGCAATAACCGCAGATCATAATATCACAAATCACGTTAACAAGTCAAGTTTTCAATGCGTTATCAATTGCGGACGGCGCGGCGTGGAATATTCTCATACATTGCGCAGGAGTTTCAATTGGATGATTGGTCATACAGAAAGGATGACCGGTAATTTGACCATGTATGTACATAATGTAACGTGATTGTTCGCTTTCAACGACGCAATGATTTCGTTTCATTCAATGTTGTATTACAATGTAAGGATGGTATCTTTAGCCGAAGTCAGATCAGGATATCTATCCATCTCCATACATTTAGATTTAGAACCCTAATAATTTTTTCACATACATTCAATTTTTTTTGTAAATCTACCCCATACACTTTTGTGTGTGGCATGTTGACATAGCTGCCCATAGACACGAGAAAGCGGATGCCGCCGTCTACAGACATGCCCTAGTGATTACATGTTTGTGTAATGTAATAACATCTTCAGAAAAAAGTACCTTTTATTATCGCTTCTGTGATTCAGATATACCATTAATTAGAGCGATCATAAGGGACTTCAATATCAATTAATAATGAAATCGAGCTTGCTGCCATTTTTACAGTATCTTAATATAAATTTATTACTATTTCAGGTTGAACAACGCGATGTGCCCGGTATTGACTGCGCCAACCTTGCGATGGACACCGAAGAGGGCGTGGAAGTCGTGTGGAATGAAGTCCAGTTCTCCGAGCGGAAGAACTTCAAAGCTCAGGAAGATAAGATACAGACGGTGTTCGACAACCTGACCAGGCTTGAACACCCTAACATCGTCAAGTTCCATCGATACTGGACTGACACGCATAACGACAAACCCAGGGTATGCATTTCAATTTTACTCGCTATTCTTAATGGACCGTTTCTCAATTATATATTTATGCTACATTGTGATATAATTATAAGGTAATGCCCCCAACGACAGAATGCAGCTTAACACACATTTCTTAAAAGATATGAAGGGACCGTATGAAATACACGAACAGTCGAAACCTTTCGGATTTAGCGAGCTCTAGCAGTCAATTAACAATTTTAGGGTTTGTGTATCTCTACATCGCCTTTTACGATACCCACGGTAAGCTACCACCACAACCACCCCAAAGGCCAATATCCTAGGCCAATGCCAAACAGCTGTAGCAGTATGAAAATATTAAGGGAAGAAATAACATATAGGCAAAAATCGGAAAAGTCGACTAATTGATATCCATTGATTATTTCAGGTAATTTTCATTACTGAGTACATGTCGTGCGGCTCATTGAAGCAGTTTCTGAAGAGAACGAAGCGCAACGTGAAGAGGCTGCCCCTCCAGGCGTGGAAGCGATGGTGCACACAGATACTATCTGCATTAAGGTACAAGTTCGTTTGGGCTTACTTGAAATATCTCGTTTTCATAACTCACGTATTTCATTCGTTGAAATTCGATTTTCAGTTATCTCCACGGCTGTGTTCCGCCGATCGTCCACGGAAACCTGACCTGCGACACCATTTTCATCCAGCATAACGGCCTGGTGAAGATCGGCTCTGTAGCGCCCGACGCAATTCACCACCACGTCAAGACCTGCCGCGAAAATATGAAGAACATGCACTTTATCGCCCCAGAATATGGATGTAAGTACAGCGATAAGCTGCCATTCTAGCACCGAGACTACAAAGTTTCCTTTGCTTTGGTTTTGAGCTTTTTGCTTCTTTCAACTCTGCGGATTTAATCAAACGAGGCAAAACGCAAACACCACAGCAACGGAAACTCTGTGGTCAGATATTCATTTCACGTTTATTTCCCCTTGAATTAGCATCTCAAATGGTGACGCCAGCAATGGATATCTACTCGTTCGGAATGTGCGCTCTGGAAACCGCAGCCCTCGAAATCCAAGGAAATGGAGACTCTGGCAGCCACGTCACGGAGGAACACATCATACGGACGGTCGAATCGTTGGAGGATCCCAGACAGAAGGACTTTATATACAGGTATATTAGCTTCTCTGTGTTCTTGTTCGCAGGTTCCGTGTAAACGGTAAGTCAGGATTCTCTCTGCTCTTCGGTGAACTGATGGCGTGTTCTGGTGTTGATATGTCTGGGTCTTGTGTTCGCAGGTGTATAAACCAGCATCCCGAGAAGAGGCCGACGGCGAGAGAGCTGCTCTTCCATCCACTGCTGTTTGAAGTCCATTCCTTAAAACTGCTGGCGGCCCACACGCTGGTTAATACAACCGGTAAGGATTTCTGCTCTGACTGGCGTAGCAAAATCAGAATCGAGATATTTCAATGTTTTTTTTTTTTTCATTTCAGCTAATATCTCCGAAACTATAACTGACGAAGTGACCGGCGGCAGCAGCGGCGAGGCGCTGGCGTGGTGCGTGCGCGGCGGGGAGCGCGTCGAGATCGCGGCCAAGGACCTCCAGCCGCACGCTGAAAAACTAGAGAAATTTGTCGAAGACGTCAAGTAAGTGACTTTAGAAAAATGATTGTGCGAGGTTCGGACGGACGCCAACCGCCACCTCCGCGCCCGTATTTATACTTTCAATTTGTGAACTCAAACTTTCTTTTTTCAACTCAAACGATATTTTTGCGTTTCTTTAGCTGTGTGATTTTTTTAATTTGTTTTGTTTGACTCTCAGTGCAAGTAAAATAATTGCTTTAGTTAGAACATGAATGTTTCTAAAGTAGACTAACAGAAATGGCACTAGTAAAACAGAGCATGAGTCGATCGTCCGGTCCCCAGGTACGGCATCTACCCGCTGACGGCGTACGGGTCGGGGGCGGGGGGCCGCGCCTCGTCCCCCGAGCGCGCCCCCGCCCCCGCCGCCTCGCCCCCCCCGCGCGACACCGAGTCCCGCCGCGTCGTGCACATGATGTGCAACGTGGCGCCGCCGCCGCGACACAGCGACGCGCCCGACCACGACCTGCTGGTACGTACGCAGCGTCGGGACTGTCCAGTCTACACATGAGCCACTTGCTTTGTAATCACCGCCGCTCAGTATGCGACTTCACTAAACGCACAGTACGCGGCCCGTCCGTTGCAGATGACCATCATCCTGCGCATGGACGACAAGATGAACCGGCAGCTGACGTGCGCCGTGTCGCGCCGGGACTCCGCGTCGCACCTCGCGCGCGAGCTGGTGCAGCTCGGCTTCATCCACGAGGTCAGCCCGCCTCCCTCGGCGCCAGTCGGTAGGCACATGCGCTCGGTGACTCACTGTTGAACTCTGCACAGGCGGACCGCGACAAGATCTGCCGGATCATGGAGGAGTCCCTCCGCGCCAGTTTCCCCCCGGCGGCGGAGCCCCCCGTGGCGGCCCCCCCGGCGGCGGCGGCCCGCGCGCCTCAGCACGTGGCCAGCTAGTGCGGCGCCCCCCCGCCCGCGCGTCCCCCCCTCGCCTCGCGCGCAGCTCCGCGCGGCGGTCGGTCGTCGGAGGTGTGTTTTGTTTATTGCAAAAATCTCTTACGATTTTTACTGGCTCTTTGTAATGTAAATCTAGAGTTCGCAGCGTAGCCTCGGGTATCTGTAGTGTACTTTATGTATGTATCTAAAATCGTATGTAAATTTTTGTATCAAACACGGTTTGTAAATTAGTGTATGAAACCAAATTCGATAAATAATGTGATGTTGAGCTATCAGCGAGCGAGCCGCGCCCGTGGACAGCTGCTGTTGTCTCTCGGCTCAGTGCAGCACCTCCAACTCAAACTATACCCTAAATTACCCGTCCACTAAAATTTTCAGTTTCGTTTTATTACTTTATATGTGTGCGCTGAATATTTTCCAATATTGTCCTTTTTAAGTTGAATTATGTAACATAAATATGTAACGCGTGTGTGCTCACGAGCGCTCACGGTTTTCCATCTACAAGCAATGAAAACAAAACGCTGCAACAAGGTTGTGTGTAACGAGCAAAATAAAGAATTAAGAAAATTTCAGCAAAATTACCACTTGCAAAGAGCCCACTTGGCCGCATCACGCGTGAACATCCGTGATCATCCGTGACCATTCGTGAGCATACTTGAACAAACAGGCGCAAGTATGATGCGTGCTCTACTCGATATCCAAACGTCTTATCGATTTTAGAACATCTAGTTGTTTATGTCGTTATGTGTAATGATAGACGGCTACGGCTGCGGTGAGCCGGCGCGGTCCTGCGCGCACTGCGGACTGCGCGAGGCACAGCTCGGCCTCGCGATCGAACCAGCGGGTCTAGCAGCCGGATTAGAAACAAATCAATTAAATAAATTGAGTGCTATTATCAAAAATGTATTTTAAAATGTTAGCAAAGTAATCAAGTCAGCCTCGGGTCGGGGACTCGACCGGCGGAGGTTCGGTATTAGACGAGTATTTGTCCGATTTTTGTTTAGATTCATGTGAATACCGATGTACATGAAAATAAGCCTGCACTGATTAATAAATTTTATGAAATGAAAACTAAAACGTTATGTGTTGTAAAGAACCTTTCCTTATTTCAAATTGATGGACCTCTCGTGGTTTGCTCAGGCCCCCGCGCCGGTCCCCTCGTCGGCCCCCTCCGCCGGAATAATCAAATTGCTAGTCGAGTGTGAATCTAAAAACCGGACTGACCGAATCGTTAAGGAAAAAAATAGTTGAATATTGAAAATTATTTAATCGACAATGATTCGGCGAAGGTTTATAGTTGTTAGTGTGTACATCGAGAATGCTTTAGTATAGAAACTTTTGTATGAATGTGTAAATGTTACAAAAATGATATTTAATTAATATAATAATATATAAATAAATGTGAAACTTTAAAAAAAAACATTAATCGTAATCTGTATAGTGAGGCTTCCTTTTAGAGCTTTATGGACGTGGTATACGGGAAAATGAACATACTCACTAAGTGTTTAAGGTCGAAATTTATTTGTTTAGCGTTGGTTTTTTAAATGTGCAATAGTTCTCAAACTTCCTCTTTAAATCGGCGCTCACGCACTTGTTGGATACGCCTAGAGTCGTGGTCAATTCTGTGATCGCGAAAACTACTTGAATACGTATTCTCTTGAAGGAAGCATTAGAGTGTGTGTGGAACGATCGTCTCGAGTTTGAAATCTATTGTACTTTTAAGATTCAAAATTATTTTTTTGTAAATTTTTGTACATTTTACAAGTCGGTCAATGTGAGTGCAGTAGGGCACGTAGGCTGCGCCGACGCAGAATTAGTTTATGAACAAGTCAATTTCAATAGAATAATGCCTTTTTTAAATAAAATACTTATTTACAACTGCATTTAAACGATTTAATTGTCGCGATTCCGATCGTCGTGCGTTGCTCGCACGCGGACACGTTTAATGACAGTTATCAAACTTGAGGTTTAATGACAGCTGTCAAACTTGACGTCACTGCGAAGTGTAGCCCGACCGGACCTCGTTGGTGAGTGGCTTCTGCGACCCTCGCAGCAGAGGGTGGACCCCATCACCCTGTTTATTTTCAACAAAAACAGGTTATGGTGTGGTTCTGTGGTAAAGTGCAAGAAGTGGATCGGGCAGCGCCCCCAGTGGCCCACGGACAGCGGTCAGGCGGACACCACTCGCGACGACATTTTGTGCTTTTGTTTTCTTAAGGAAGGCACCTTGTTCCTATTTTTTATTTCGGTGCTGATTGTGAAATATCTTTTTTTTGTTTTTTCTTTGATAGTTGCAATTACACGTTTTAAAATAAATCTCTTGCAAAAAACAGTAACAAAAAATAACGCAGATCTTTATCCAATGTTCGTGTGTTTCGTTGAATGCTAGTGGTGCCAAACTTACAAGGTGCCAATAAAATGTTACGGAATTCTATCACATAACACGCTTCACGATATCAACTGTACACTGTATTTTAGTACCAAAAATAATAAATTGTTTCTTGTCCCTTCCATCTCTACACCGCAGCAACAATAAAGCTGAATATTATCCGAAAAAACAGAATTGTTGGCAAACATTTTGTTATTTGTTCTTATTCGTTGCGTATAGACTCGAACTGCATCTAAAAATATGTACAATTACTTTTCCTCATTTTCTGCTCATTTATTTTTGGTACCTACTTAAAACGAGCGATGTATAGTTAGGGAAGTAACAAAACGTTCGCGTTCTCTTCATAATTTCAAATTGTAAGCTTTTCACGTTTGAAGTCGTGGACACAAATACGTACGTCGTCCGGCGACCTGCGAACTGATCCTTATACTTCATTTACTAGTTTCTAAACCTGCCAACTTCCAGCACTTCCTGCCCGTCGCGTAGATCAGGAGTCGTTACTGAAATTTATGAAAATTGCATTGAATATATATTTTTAAGTACGTTGCTGACCGGCCGACGCACGGCCCTCACACAGACAGCTCGCGTCACGCCGTCGGCCGCTAGTGACGGGCCGCGTCACGCCGTCGGCCGGTAGTGACGGGCCGCGTCATGCTGTCGGCCGGTAGTGACGGGCCGCGTCATGCCGTCGGCCGGTGTAGCGGCACGGCGGTGACTCCGCAGGAGCACGGAGAGCGCGTTTATATGAACTAGAAGCGGTCTTCCATTTCATATAAAACAAGATCTCCCGCGCGGCCGCCGCTGTGTCTGTGCCTGTGTACCGACTTGCTTTTTTTATTTTATTATGAAATTATCTTGAATCTTGCTTATGATTTTAAACTATATATATTTTGCACAAACCTGAAGTTTTGAGATTTTGATTCAATATATTATAATGTTTTTATTATTATTTTTGTTGTTATTCAATCTGCTTTATTATTAATAACCCCACAATATCGTTCTGTTATTAAAATATATCTTTATGTACTGCGTATTACTTTTTTATTTATATTATTTAATTTTAAAATGAACACATTAATGATGAAATTTAGTGAATCTTGTTTTTAAAGTGAAATTGTACCCAGGGTGTTCCCGCGTCGTGTGTCCAAAGAGTGATGTGTTCATGAGTTGGTTTTTCTTTTTTGTTTNTTAATAACCACACAATATCGTTCTGTTATTAAAATATATCTTTATGTACTGCGTATTACTTTTTTATTTATATTATTTAATTTTAAAATGAACACATTAATGATGAAATTTAGTGAATCTTGTTTTTAAAGTGAAATTGTACCCAGGGTGTTCCCGCGTCGTGTGTCCAAAGAGTGATGTGTTCATGAGTTGGTTTTTCTTTTTTGTTTTCTTATGAGATTGTAACTTTAATGTTATTTAATTGATCCAGAATTGCATTTTTTTTGTTTTTTATTTATTTTCTCGTCTACCATAGATAGGATGTAACCGGAGTATAATTTAGGTATAGTAAAGTATGTTATTATGCTCAAAATGACTTTTAACCTTTTTATTTTCAAGATCGTAATATGATCGGCCGATGTGTGCATACTATTCTAAAATGAGAAAATGTCAATAAAATTGTATTTTGAAAACATAAATATTGCTGTTTTTGTTCCTACGTGATATATGTAGTTGCGTGTTTATATGATTCTGGTGTGTTTTCGTCACGAAATGATTCCAAGTTATCAGCACGTACGAGTCCCATGTGTCGATGTCTGTTTCTGCCGGGGCCACTGGGCCCGCCCGTTATTTACAATTGGGGTCCTGTTTACTATTATGAATGGTGCCCAATGAAACGATTTTTCTTCACAAAAACAATTTTATTTAGTTACATCACACTTCTACATAATATCAGATTACTCATTGAGATTATATTAATGTAATAAGTTTTACAATACGAAATTTAAGTCTAACATTTGCTACCCGAAGTGTTATTAACTACGCTACTCTGCACTTTCATCCTATACTAGCCTTTTATTTTACCAAAAACTATGACAGAACATTTCATACAAACTTTTCACATGCGCTCACATTATTTCTTAAGTACAATATTTTGGAAGTACAGTGTTTACACGGTACAATGTTCCTAAAACAGAGTAAATTTATTTCAAAGTTAAAGGCACACATTTTTGAATAGTTTTTGGTTCCTAAACTGTACATGTCTTTGGCAATATTTTAAAGATAACATTAATTTAAAGATAAACAAAGTAAATATAAAAAATTAAGAAGTGAATCCTGCCGATATTCCGAAAATTAACAATCAGTATTTTACTGATAAATTAAACAAATAGATACATAAACATTGACTGTTTTATGTTATGTATTTGAATTTTGAATATGGTTTAACGGTGTGTCTATTTTCTTTACGACATATGTAAATAAAAACCTTTTTATGTAATGTTTACCTTTGTTTGTTAACCTTTGAAAATTTTTAGTTTAAAATAAATGTTTTTCCTTGTTTAGATTTACTGAACTCTGTCATTGAGAAAAAAGAGGAGTTCAGTTTTACTTAATTCAGTAATACTGTGTAAATTAATAATTTGAGGAAAATAAAGGCATTAAATATTATTTTCTTAATATTGTACAGAATACGCAATGAAGTCTTTTAATATTATTGCTTAATCATTTTAAGAATGATTCCACATCATTTATAAATTAAGCATGGAGGGTAGAGGTAAGGCGAACCGTCTCTGTCTGTGAAAAGTGTCCGTTAAAATCTGCTAAATAAGGGTGGCGCTACTGTAGCAACTGGGTAAATTTAAAAAAAGGCGCCAAGTTATTAGAATAAGATAGAGAAATAAAAAAGAACGAAAGAACTGTAAGCACTACAAAATCACAAAAAGTATCTTAGTTTGGAAATTAGTTTGGACTACGTAAACATGTGAGGTTTTGTATATTACACTGTCACTACTACTCTAGTCATTAAATATATTAAATTTGCTAACTCAGCATACTTCAATCAGTTAACAACTGCTCCATACATTTCATATGTATATGCTATTCCTGTGTATATGCTAGCGCCATTCTGGAGGATTTTTGATCTGTCATTTAGTACCTACAGAAAGTGGGTCACTTTTTCAAGCTTCTCCCATATGAGACGGTTCTCCTGACCTCTACCCACCATAAAATGAAGTAAAACTGAACTCCTCTTTTTTCGCAATGACAGAGAGTTCAGTAAATATATATAAGAAAAATATTTTTTTCAAAACTAATAAGTTCCAAAGATTTTATATAAAAATTACATAAAAAAGGTTTTTTTTTACACATATATATCTAAAATACTTTTTTGATTTTCCCCTTAAACCCAGGGACATACTAAATCACTATGTTCACAGTATATATGTGTCACTGCTGTGAATGAAATACAAAGCTTTTAAAAATTATTACAATTCAAGATTATTTTAGGAGCTGTTTCTCATATAAACTCATGTGGATAGCTCCAGTTCGTTTAACATTGTGTTCACACGGTTTATATCAATACGCAGATGTTTCAATCTTGAACCCAAAAAAAAACTTTCTATTTGCATGAAAAAAGTATAAGGGACTAATCCACATGTATCAATGAAAACAATTAGCATGTAAATATGAAGATTCTTCCATCTCAATACAACTTATAAAACGAACATCAAATAAATGTGTAATCAAAGATGGAATCTATGCGTTAAAAAGAAAACGGTCCACTTTTTTTAAACATTACACAACCTAATTTTAATAATGACAAAAGTATAATCACAATTAAAATAAGAGTTACAAAATAATAACGTTTGTCTGGTTCCTCTCATTGTACAGTTGTATTGACGCTTTCGATTGCATGTTTCGCCCATATTACAAATGGCGTGCCATTACACAATATCGGAAGATTATTAGGTTAAAAATATCTAGGATACTATGACGTGACACTAGTATTATTCAATAAATAACGACCTATGTTACTTTGTGTCGAAAACATTAATATTCATGTAGAATAAAGTATGTATTCAAATCATTTATATTAAAATATCATTCAGTATTTTACGACCCGTTAGTATTAAGGTCAATTATTTCTAATTAATAATGCGTGATTAATTTGAATGATTTTAGATTAACACGCNGGATACTATGACGTGACACTAGTATTATTCAATAAATAACGACCTATGTTACTTTGTGTCGAAAACATTAATATTCATGTAGAATAAAGTATGTATTCAAATCATTTATATTAAAATATCATTCAGTATTTTACGACCCGTTAGTATTAAGGTCAATTATTTCTAATTAATAATGCGTGATTAATTTGAATGATTTTAGATTAACACGCACATACATACTGATCATACATATGACATACCGACATACTGATCGGTACAAATACATGCAGGCATAGTACGAGATAAGTAAAAGTTAGAAATGTGAACGACATTTTATTAGAAAATAAATAACTTATGCCTTTCCGTGTCGTTGATTTTGCATGAATATTAACGTGCGGTTCGCTGTACGCTTGTTCGTTAACAGATTGCGTAAACTTGCCTTTACCACCTATTGCGCTCAACTTTTCAGCATAATTTCATATCCTAAATCTGTAAGGGACTGCAGAAGGTTTGGCCTCTACTGGCTGTTTCTCTTCTTCGTCAGGAACATAATAATGCAGTTCGTAAGCCGGCGACAGTTCCACGGTGACATTCTCACAGTGCGGATCGCAGGGCTTGTTCTCCAAAACGGAATCCGGCTTGGTAGCCGCTATGTCATTGTACAATCTTTTCATAAAAGCAGTCGACGACGCCAATACTTTGCTATTATCCTCTATCTTCTTGTGAACGACGCTACTATTGTAGATAACAGGGAAATCAACCTTAAATCGCTCGCTGTTCTGGTTGAAGTTAGCAACGAACCTGTTCAGCACGTCTCTGCGGAACTGCGAGTCGTAGTCGTCGTCCAGGCTCGGCGGTTGTCGTTTGTCGGTCGTCAATTTCGCCAACTCGTGAGCAGTGACCCCGCGGACCGGCGCTTCGGTGAGCATTGCGTAATCTTGCCTGTCGTCATCGCCTCTGGCCGCTTCGTTGATAAAATCGCCGTAATGCTTGACAACATAGGACGCTCTGTTGAAATGACCGTCGCTACCGTCAAATTCGGCATGCTGTTGCGGTACCGGTCCCGATTCGGTGAGATATAGATTTGTGTTAAAGTTCTCTGCTTTGTATCTTGGGAAACCAGTTGGTTTGATTACACTCTCTTTTTTAGCTTCTGGTGTCGCGAGCAGTGTTCTTGACGGGCCGTCGCTCTCTGTGTCTTTAACCGTCAAGGAATTTACTTTGCTA
Source organism: Bombyx mandarina (assembly GCF_003987935.1). The sequence continues at coordinate 784,920 of NW_021011605.1, forward strand.
TGGAATACGTTGTGATCATTAGTTGTCGGTGCAACACGGGGTGGGAAGAACTGAATGGTCGGCCTTCGATCCGGAAAGTAGTAGCCTGATGTAAATGTGACGGGTGTGGAAGTGTATGTCTCTTTAACTGGATGAGGATGTTTCTTTATGTCCATTTTTGTCAACGTAAGGTACTCTGCGTCGTACTCATCTGTTGTGTCGTAGTATTCAGCAACATTGTAGGTTTTTGGCTTGTCTGTGTTAGAATCAACGGTACCTTGGTGTGGATTAACATCTACATTAAAATTTCTTTTCTCATCGGGCTTTTGCATGGTTGTGCTTGGAGTGGAAGTTGGTCCATTTGAGATTTGAATTTTCGACTTATTGCCAGCTTCATTAGAGTTGTCTTTTTCTTCGTAATCACTGTAGACTGTATCCCCGAATTTATTGATTCTCTTCTTCTTAGATTTTCTCACTTCAGCAATTTTTTCTAATCTCTCTCTCAAATCTGGTATGCCACCTTTACTGTCCCTTTCTCCAAGACTGTTAAGTATGGTTTCGGTTTTGTTTCTCAAAACTTGCGTAAACGATTTAGACGCGTTTTTTGGTTTGAATACGATTCCCAGTGAACTTATACTCTCATTTCTCCAGCTATTGTCATCTGGATCTCGAACGAACGGCTTAGCTGGTTGCACTTCCAACCTCTTCATTGGTTTATAATTTGGACTTACTGTATATAAGTCAGCGTTCTTAATGGGCTCGTGTATGATTGGTTGAATGTTTAAGTCTTCGTTTGCTTGTTCTTTGTTTGTTTCATTTCTTGGAGTGTCCATTGTAGTACTTGCCTGCGCAGCAAGTGGCTTGACTCCTTCATGCGGCGATGGGATATCGTGATTCCTATCAGCATTTTCCGCGTTGTCTTTTATTACTTCTTCTTTCAATAGTTGCTCATTGATAAGATCTTCTGACTGCAAAAATAGATGAATGTTATTAATTGTACAACTCCGGAAGAACTACTTTTTTGGTTTAGTTGATACGCGAATAAATGGTTACAAGTGTCGATTGACAATACAACTAACTAACACGACTTACTATTTCGGGGTTGAAAAAGATGAAATTAAAACACAAAATGTTTTACGTTAATTACGCAAATTCATAGGCAGTTTGTAAGTCTATCTATTATTGGTTTCAATATATTACAAGACGTTACTCCTTCGTCGTGGATGCTGTACATGAAAACATGTAATATTATACATTTCCAATTATATATTTCCTTAAAAAAGACATCAGCCCCAGTATTTTGAGAATTAATTCTAGCACAGTCGTATCATCCGATACCAGTACATTAAGTTCCATTACTAATGGGTAATGTTTATCCTAGCATTGTGATGCCATAGACACTTCATAAATAAATAAAAACAGAACTGTAGCTTACCATTTGACCTACTGACTCTGTTAAACTAATATTCTTGTTTTCCGTCTCTTTGGGTTGGTCTTCAACAAATTCTAATTTATCATGTAAGTGTTCGGTTGTAGTGGACTGAGGAACTGCAGTCTTTCCAGAGTAGTCTAAATATCCGGCTCGCATCGACGATACCATGCCCACCCTCGTTTCAGGCTTTATCGAACTTATTCCCGTAATTATTTCATAGCTACTATGAGATTCATTTTTCGATTTTTCATTAGTACTTAAAACTAAATCTTTTAATCGTTCCGTTGAAACTGTAGGTATTTCAATCAGAACGGCTCCCAATTTTATATTGTTTCCTTCTCTATTTTGTTTAGAAATTGATATACTTCCATCACTAGTCAATGCGCTGGATGGCACTTTATGCGTAACGATTGTCACATAATCTTTCGTTGGTCGCGCAGTGCTTGGCAATTTTGTTTCATCATTAAAAGTAATATGCTCATCGGCTTTATTTAAAAAAAAAGTTGTATCTTCTACATTGGGAGCGTCATTGGTTAACACGTAGTCACTCGTGAACGGTTGCATATCAACAGTTGAGCTTAATTCATTGATATCCTGGATCAGATCTTTTGATACAGTAAATGCATTAGTGAGACTAGCTAATGTTGTTGTATCGTGACTTTCCTGGACCGCTGTTGTTACATCATAAAAGTCCGAGCTATTAGTGGTAGAAATTATTTCGGATGCACTGCGACTTTCGTTGATCGGCGCTGTTAAGGCGTGTTCAGTTGATTTTAATGTAACCATGTTATGGTTATGACGCACCTCTGTAAATTGTACCGGTGTCGTACTGCTATTCGTTGTTGGAGATAAAGGTGGATAATGTTCATTGTATCTAGTTAATAATTCATCATGCACAAGCGTAGTCGTAGTATTTTCTTTTGATGCATTAAATATTTCTCTTAGGTGATCTGAAGTAGGTAATTTTTCGAAATTACCTTTAACTTTTTCAACAGCTATGTTTTTCTCTGAGTTTCCACCTTCTTTATTTCGTTCAAATGATTTAATATCGTTGGGTCTTTTCAGTTCATTTTTTACTTCCAGTAAAGTACTTTCGTCAGCTATGAGGTCTACGGCCGGTAATTGTTCGCTTCTGTCCCTGGGCCGATGTAATGAAAACCCGTAGACAGTCGAGTCTAAGATCATCAATAATGTCAATGTTACTGCAAATACCCTGGAAATTGAAAAAATACGCATTTAAATTAAAATTTCAAGAATTTTTTTAATGACCAGAAAAGTGCTAAAGATACTAAGCAATATTACAAAATCTTATTAACAATCTAATTTAATATTACTAAATCTATTACAAAATCATATGCTTTGTATGGACTCTAATCATTGCTGAGCTAGTTTCTCAATAGCACTAGCCCTACCTACTACTAACATTAACACTAACACCTTAACCCACCTATTTTTTACACAAAGATGTATGTGTAAAATATTTCCATATCAATACCAAGCCAAAAATTATACGTAGGTACCCACTCAAGACTCTGAATGAAAATAATAAAAAAAGCAGCTCATCATCGCAATCTATGATTGGCTAGATCTAAATCAAACTACAATTTTAAAGTTTATAAATACCAAGGTAATGATCTTGGACAATAGGACTATTCATTCGTATCTTCAAAATTATCATAATAATTACAATATTCGTTAGGACAATGGATGTTTTAAACAAACACATGTCTATTGTAAGAAACGTGTTATGATTATATATTATTACATATCTACTACTATTTTTAACCTCATTTTACGTATTTAGAAAGTGAATGTTCAAAGTTACGAGTAATTTCAGTTATGTAAAATAATGAGCAGTGATGTAGTGAATTGTATTTTGACAGTGAACTTTGACACATTTTTTTTTGGAATCAGTGGGTACCTACGTTTCCTGATTTTTAGCAGTGGTTGTGAATTAGCATCGGCCTCCTGCTTATTTTGTGGTCCTACAAACCAATCGTGAACCTATCTCTACTTGCGTTACCAATATCACTTTTTTTTTCAACTGTGAATTTCTAAAATGTCGATATAGATCTTGGCCGAACCGTTGTGTTGTAAATTTTCTATCATTTATGTTTTGTTGCAGAAAATACAAGAGATAATCTATAAAATGATCATAAATGAGAAAGTAGACATCAAACTTTCGAATTTATGACATTTTGTTCGCATTTATTATCATGTCTTACTTTTCATTCAATTACAAATATAAATGCGGAAGAACCTTAGTGAACAATTACTAGTTCATTTCAGAAGTAAATATCATTGTTGCGAAGATATACGGATACGTATTTGATAATACGGCTAGCAATAATAACATCGAATTGGGCTATTGTAGGCACCATCATATTGAACCAGCTAAGTCATTGTAATAATGAGTAAGTAGATAAACTATATCTTTTGTATTTGGGTTTCAATTCTTGAGTACTTGCGGAATCATTAAGTACTAATTTATGTTAACAGAGAAGAATGAAAATTATTTAAAGTCTTACGTAAATTTACAAAAATAGTTTTATTGTTATATACAGAGCAGTCAAGCTCGCGGCCCACCTGGAGTAAAGTCCTTACCACAGCCTTTAGATATCATAACGTGAATGCCGCTAACACCTTGAGTCACGAGGACGACATTTTAAATGTATTGTTCAATTTGCGGCTGTCCCATCCTTGAAACCGGAACGTACAGCCGTGTCGCGGCGGCAATCTGCTGGATAATGCTGCGAGTGTGCGGGCTTGCAATACGCCCTACTACCAGTAAACACCGATGGACGAACGTAGTACACCGGTATAATACTTGGAGGACGCATCTGCTTATTCTCCGATTAATTCTTTAGTCGATTTTTCGACACTCACAGGGAAACATGGAGCGGTGCTATTCTTCGCCATTTAAGCATTTATTAATTTTATTTTTGCAATTTTAAAATGTTGTTGCTTGTTTTTTTTTATTTGTTGCCATGACAATAAGGGTGTGAATGCCCTGCACGTCCTCGCCACTTGCCTTAGAACGTTTCATTTACACCCGGTATTGTGATACCAAATTCTAGTGTCGCAACGTACGTAATGGTCATGTAACACGTATAGTCATCGCGATACTTACTCGGGACGATGTATCGATTCGGGTTCAGAATCGATTATTTAGCACGCATCGTCACGCGATCGGTATATAACCGTTTGGTATGGGAACTGGATTAACTAGTCGCAGTTACATATTATCTATTGTAAATAATGAATCCAATAAACTCATTTTTTAGGTTTATTAAAATTAGTTAAGTGCAGCAAGAACATTCTAGTAGCATATTATGTATTGCGCTCTCTTGTTCTAGTGGCTTATGATCGACCACCAACTGGTCGCTGAGTAAACTATATATATTTTTTATATTTCGCTGCGTTTGAGAACATAATCGCAACAGACACATGTGTGAGACTCGTCAACAGAGTGGTCAAGCGATCTGACATAATACTGCTAACATGAAGCTAATAATAGGCTACTATTATTTCAATCTATCAAAAAGACATAGTGTGAGCGACCACACAAACCCGTCAAAAAATCTTATCTCCCTACTTATTAAATACGTATCAAACGACAACGTATACACTGCTGCGACGATTGCATTGACAACAGACCGAATACACCGAGAAACCGTGAATAGAAACCCTTACATCATAATATTTGCAGCAAAATCTAGAATGTGACTAAAATTTAAACACGTTCAATATTTAATAATATTCGTTACTCACAAGACGTCCTACACCTAGTAATTATTACGCAAAAAATAATTATGCAGGTTTGATTTTGATTACACGATGTTATTCCTACACCGTGAAAGTCAACCGTGAACAATTGTTGTACGTATTTCATTAGAAACATTGGTCATTGGGATTCGAACACCGATACAGTCGCATTGCTCCAAACGAATGCACCAGACGTCTTATCCTTTAGGCCACGACGACTTCAAACTTGCGACCACGATTATGACTCTTTGTAGCACGTGCACCGAAATGTACGATTTACAGTAAATATGACACGAAATATACCAAGATTACAAGATACCGGAAATAATGCCATATGTGTCTCACCCCGAAATCGTTCATATACTTTTTGACAGCTGTCCATAATGTCATATGATATAACGCGCACAGACAGGACACCTGAATGTGCACGTTATGGTTCATAACAGCATGTAATGGGACCGGTTTGTTGCTACACGAATTATGTAAAATCTATCGACAATACACACAAATATGCATCAACTCTCTCTGTTTTACATTTTCATATTGAACGCTTAGATTTTAAACGAATATAGAACATAAATGTAGCGAACCTATAAAATATCTGTTTACTTGAATACATAGAGTCCTATTGTTAGTTCAATTCTGTTTGAAACATTGAAAACTTAAATTTAAAATTCAGAACTCTACGACCATAATATTCGCCTAAAATTTTAGTATTAGCTTAATTCAACTTGTTGGAATACACATTACTGTACAAACGAAATGTAAGGTGAGTACTTAAGTTAAGGTAAGTACTTAATTTTGTAATTGTTTTAAGTTTACACACAAAATACTGAGTTTTAAAGTTGTAAAACGTAAATCAAAGGTATGACGTAAAATTACGGCTCAGTTCGTAGAAGAGATTTCGAAAACGACGTCCCCGCATTATAATTAACCGGAAAAGATCTAATAGCATTAATTTAACGAGCCAACGGATATTACGTTACCTTAAATAAACTATTTAACTTTTATTGAGCGTCAAATAAATCAATTACATCACGCTGTTAAACAATGCCATAAAATTTTATGCAGTGTCTCAAAGTTGGTGACGGCAATCACGCTGCGATGTCCATGGGCCCCGGTAACAACTAAACACCAGATGAGTCCGGAACTCGTACTCCATTGCCAATCTAGAGCAATATAAAATCTTTATTGCGGACTGAAAACAGGGTAGAGAGTAATCATTGTCGAAATTGAAACTATTACAATATTGGGTAACATGTGCTACTGTGGTACGTCCTACCACAACATACACGGAACATAGTATTCCTTCGGTAAGCTCGGCATAAGACGTCCCTGTACGAAGCCTCGTATGGCGTCAGGGGCGTGTTGCAACGTCCCATCACGATCAGAGGTTATCTTCCACGTTGAGTCGCCATTAATGTTGGCGGGTGAGTCTCCGCCTCCAAATATCCAGAGCCTAGACCATCGATGATGTGATCCGAATTTGGGTTTATCATGTCGCGCCACTAATGCGAAACAGTATTTCGACGCGGTCTTAACATACGGATGGGCTCAAGAACCAGATCGTCGTGAAAATCTACATTCCTTCTACACCCCAGTGCTCTGAGAGCTATCCTACAAATACTCTTATTGTTTGGAGTGAGTCTGTGCGTGTGCGTCGTGTAATCACACTCGCTTAGGTCATGGTTGAGACTGTTTACTTCGCTTGTACAATTGGCGAGACCAAGCGCGGCGTGGTCGCGGACAGAATTTACGTTACAGTAGGTAACCTGAACATTCCGGGTTGCTCGTCCCGTCTTCTAAACCCTCAATCTCGACAGACCTTCATGTGATGGTGCATAGTACCGGCGCCCTTGTTCAATGTCTACACAATATTTATAATGCAAGTAACTCTAACAGATGGAGTTACAATTAGTGGGTAAAGAACCACAAACTTGAAGTGTATAGCTTACACCACCTTATCCGCAACTAGTCAATGGTCAAAGCCATATACTGACTCGGCGGTGCAATACCTAATTAGCGCCCCAGACTCCAAGCCAGGGGCAGTNGTGACAGAATTTATGACCTGACTATGTATATATTCAAAGTTGTATAAGTATTTATATTAGTCTCGTGTTCCCATAATACAGAAAATTGTAGTATTTTTTTTTATTGCTTAGATGGATGTACGAGCTCACAGCCTATCTGGTGTTAAGTGGTTACTGGAGCCCATAGACATCTATAACGTAAATGCGCCACCCACCTTGAGATATAATTTCTAAGGTCTCAGTATGGTTACTACGGCTACCCCACCCCACAAACCGAAACGCATTACTGCTTCACGGCAGAAATAGGCGGGGTGGCGGTACCTATCCGTGCGGACTCACAAGAGGTCCTACCACCCGTAATAGCAGTTTTGAGAGCATATCTAGAGCAAATACTTCTTAGGATGGGGCGCTTAAAGCCTTGAACGTGGATCAAAGGTAAATCGTAAATGACAGAACTGCGGAGCATTGACCACAGTTACAACAACCCACCCGCCGAGTGGACCGCAACCTTTGAACTTTAATATCAACAATGCTTTCAAGAGGAAAGTAGTAGGCCGAATTCCGGAACAATGTCTCCATTATAAAAAAAAACTTGGCCTAGTTAGATACGGGTCAACCTAATAAATTGATAGGAAGTCCTGCCTAATATGTACGTTTCACATAACTTCTTTGATAATTATACAGAATTCATTGATAGATGACGCTTTCTGATTATATGTTTATGTATTCGATGTGATGAGAAAGCGGTTTTAATCATTATTGCGTATTATGTGTGTTGTGTATGTAAATTATGTTTTTAACCTATTAACGTGATCATGCGTATTCGTTACCTCTAGGTATATGTCCATTGTAGTTCCGAATTATGGAAAACGTGATTATTCTAGAAAATTTTAAGGAGTTAAGCGATTACTGGAGCCCATGAAGATCATAAGGTATATTTACGTAGTTGGTAGTACTGGTCAGCTTCTCGCTAGCGGATGGAGCCACGGCCAAAGAAACGTCCTTCGACAGAAAATTCTAGACCAATATGACTTGAGTATCAGACAGTTTCGCAAAATAATAATATAGGAAGTAAACATTTTGGAAATGTAAACAGTTGCCATGATAAGGAATGTGGATAAATGTAAGTTACTAGCTGAACCCGTCCGCTTCGCTGGGCATTTAAAATTAACATTATTATTCTCACCCCCACAAAGATTCTCATCATTAACGCCCCCGCAACTGGTGTAGGGAGTCCAACACTCATATAAATACATATTAGCCTATCCATTAAGTACATGTATTTTCTACATGGATACCAAGTTTCAAGTCAATCGGATGCATGGTTCAGTAGTTATAACGGAACATCCGTAAAAACCACTGTAGATTTATATATTAGTATAGATAGAGATAATAAACACCCAGACAAAGATCAAACGAACCCAGTTCATCACACGAATCTTTGACCGATGTGGGCATCGAACCCGCGACCCTTGGTGCAACAGTCTAACTACTGCACCACCTAGTCACTCAAATACAAGTCAAACTAATTAAAACGTGTTTTATCTACGTTTTTATCAATTTCAGATTAAGGCACCGATCTTAATTCGTTTGAAATTTCGCGAACTTTTCTTTTTTCAATTTATTTGAATTCGTAGTCACCGTCATTGGCATTGTCAGCCACACGTAAGAAAGCATCATGATCATTAATAGATTTAATGTAGTAGTAATTAGAGTAGTAATGTTGTAGGAGTCATTCTGATTGATAATAGTAAACAACCATACCGATTGAAGACATGAGTGGATGAAGGGGATATGATACAATTTGTTCATTTTGAGAAAACGGGCAACAAACTTTTGTTACTTTTACTTTTTCTTCGTACATAACTCTTTCATCACATGCAATTTCTAAAAGTAGCCTTTAAACCCGGAGTTTTAAGGTCAAATATGGCTTATAGGCACGTTCACCTTTATTCAAAGTAAAAACTCTAAAATCTTTAAAACGGTACCTAACCCCTTCATCCACTCATGTCTTAAATTATTTCATTGGTAGTAATACCTTCTGCTCAAACATGTTACTAAATATAACGGTCAATGTTTAGGCAACTAACAGAGGCTATAGTCACTATAAGTTTGACTGGCGGTATTCCCCTGGGGTCATAAAGTCGGAATTGAACTGTATTAAGATTATGCCTATCCGTATTCACATCAGAATGCTTAATTACTTGGCGGCAGAAACGGTAGTATCAACAAACCAACACGTATTTATAATCAACAGTAAAAGTATTTTCCATTAACGTCATTTATTATAATGTATTTTATTATAATAAGTAAAGTTGATCGTTATTTTTAATTATACACACGTATATTTTCCCTTATAATGAACTCATTATTAACGTTAAAATATTAACTTTCATAATTCATTTCAAAATTCAAGTGTTCACCCAAATCGTACGTATTATCTTCTATCTTCTTGTAAGTCCCAAGTTATTTGCACTCACCGATACGTACATTTATGAAATCCGTGTAACATCCTGACCTATTAGAGGTGTAGTTATATACAATTATGGTAGCAACACACACTTGCGCATACTTCACAACCCACCTTTCAATATCAGGAGGCGACATTATCGCTACTGTTGCGCCACTCTGCGACTATAATACGCGACTTACGCACGTCTTATTAAGACGCCAGCGAATTGTTAACTGAATGCTATAAAAGCATAAACAAACGATAATCCAAGCGCCGGTGAAAGAGTCCGTAACTCGCAGAATGTTATTTTCACTTTATTGAGTTGTGCTACCGTTTTAATCATAATTTCATTGTATGTAGTTAGTTAGCGTATTGAGATTTTTGTAGTTTTGCTGTCACGTATTTTAAGTGAAAAGGAAATAATATATTTTTTATTAGACAACAAGGTTCGTTATGATTTTGCTGCTTCAAGTCAATCACGCGTCCCAGCATCGACGATAGGGTGACGCTATTTTAATTAACAGACCAATAATTTATTACAAAAGTGACTGTTGCACTTAACAAGCTATGTTTGACAGACGAGATTCAGGACTTCGACACTTGCCAGAGCCCCCAGGGTCCACTTTGTGAATACCACTGCTCACTTTAAGACATTAAATTGAAGTTAATGGTGTTAAAACAACAGTTGCCCTTCTCTTTAAACCAAAATCAATTTGTTTCGCGGCCGAAATTTATAAAAATATAAGTAGTATTCCATTCTTAATAAGATAGGTACTTAAACGAAATTTGTTTTTCACGACACAAAATATTTAGATATAAAAGCGATTTTTGAATAATGTAAATTTAAAGTTATTGCTTTTTCGTCTTCACAATACAACCCTGGCAGTAAACAGCATTTCCTTTGATTGTGAAACCGCAGCGCAGGACGCGTCTCCGTAATACGAGGCTTCCACCTGTTCCGATGCGCGGCCTCCGTTAGTTTCACATAATTACATCGTAATATTCATTGTGAATAATTCACCGTATTGTTATCTTCCGTTATTGTTACAAAACGCACTAAAATAATACGAACAATTTCCGTGTGATCGAACGATAGGTATGAACCACTTAATAAATTAAGATACATTTCGTTTGTTTTTGTAATCAGTGATGGCTTTTCAGCTCGGCCTCATGTTTTAGATCCGTGCAGACCGGTAAACATGTGCCTCTTTGCACTCCGCCCATTTTCCATCTCAATCTTGTCACTCTTGTCATGTAGTTTTGCAGGGGACAGACTTGACGTGTCTCGCGATGTCCCATCTCCCTGCTCGAAACGATTCTACTGGACTCATTTAGGGACCCTCCCACTGTAGTTTTAATATCCTCGGTCCCCCGTAATGGCGTCCTCCCGCGCGTTCTTATACCGTCCATCCTTCCCTGTACGACGAGTCGTTTTATTGATCGGCCGTCTAATTGCGAAACGTGTCCGAAAAATTCACCATTCGAGACTGTACTATAGAAAACAGACGCTGCTTGATGCCGAGTTCTTGAAGAATCGAAATTTTGGTACGAAACTCGGTCCATGAAACTCCAAGCATTCTTCTCCAGCACCACATCTCAAGAACGTCTATTTTCTTTCTTTCCACTTCTCGCACAGTCCATATGGACTGTGCGTATTAGTGTTCTAACGGACCTAATATTAATGGTTTTAATTATGTTTATTTCTATTTCTCGTAACAGCTATACGCCTTTTTGTTTAGTCTAAGCATCCACCATTATTTGAGATTAAAGTCTCAACATAATAATATGTATACGTAAGATTGCACCACGTCGCAGCCTGATATTTGAGTCACGTTCGGTGAGCTATTCTTAGCACGATCAACAATCATCATTTGATCTTACTGCGGTTAGTCCTCAATCCAAACTCAAGGCTCATGGGTTCCATCCTCAATAGTAGCTCCTCCAAATGTTGCACATTGATTGCAAATAAATTAGTATCATCCGGGTATCGCAAGTTTGCAGTTCTATACCCCCAATTGTTACATCATCTGCCCAACTCTCCAAAGTCATGCGCATTAGTAACTCGATGTACGCATTGAATAAGAGCGGCGATACAATGCAACCTTGACGTACTCCAGCACTTGGATGGAAGTTACCAGAGCAAACATCACCCGCGCGCACCGAGATTGTACCTTCCTCGTATAAGCATCTCAATAGGTGTACTAGATGTTTTCGTGTCCCCATATCTAACAAGGTGTTCCACAAAACAGACAATTTCATCCAGTAAAATGCTTTCGAGAAGTCAAAAAAACAAACTTATGTTGAATAATCCCCCAAAGACTTAGTAAAAGACCGCATATGTCAAAAACTAGGCTACCCTTGGTATCCTATTAAATTATATATGGTGCCCCAAAAATAGCGCAAGACTTGAATTTGCCGCCATTGAAGATGCAGTAAATTTGTTGGCAGCTCTGAAAAATAAACATTTTGGTAGCTGAGAGTTTAATTTAATAATAATTATAAGATTTTAGAAGAAAATCATCATACGCCATAAATCATATTTTAACGTTCACCTCATGTGAGCTTTTCATTAATATTTGTATAAATTAAAAATTTAAGTTCGATTTCATCGAATAATTGATCGATTTAAGTTGATTGCGGTTGAACAATTTTTAAATTAATTTTCATTTAAATTTTAAATCATATCTACGATACGGCTTAACAGCACAGTATACAATAATTGTCATTCCTTTAAAATTCGAACTTTGACCCATAGATAATACACATAAATGCTTTGACCTTATATAAATGTAGTACTTTTTAAATGTAGGAATAAGTAAAAAAACGTTTCATTGATCTTGTCTGATCTTCAAAAATAGTTTTGTATTTTGTCCTACAGTTACGATGGGCCGTACTGTGAGCAAGAGGTGCAAGCACAGTAAGACTATTAACTTCATTTTCTTTAATTAAAATTCATTTCTAAGCAGCAACGCACCTCCTAAAAAGCAACATAAGCTTTCGCTTGATTTTTCTTCTTGTTCGACAGTTTGATGCAACTTGGGGCTTAGAGTGACCGTGCTTCTCATTCTAGCCCAGCGCCGCATCTACTTACACCTGCCTGTCTTATCCATCTAATGTATAAAACTGTAATCAAATATTTTAATCGCAAGATTTACCGGCGATACTTTTTTTTTAGAACAATAAAAAAAATCGAAATTGAAGAATAAGCTTACAATCGTTTGTTTAACGTAGAAGCAAATTTAAATCATTCGAGAAGCTTGGATAAAATACCTCTTTGGTGTCAAAATTGCATCTCGTTCTTGTAAGATTAATAAGTAGCCGGTAGAGGCATTTCTAACAGAACATTTTTTTAACTATGGCTTGAAATTTTTAAGTGACATAGTCCATAAATAAAATAAGGAGAAGCCAGCTAGGTCAGAAAGAATAGCTGTTGAATCGTAAAATAAATTGTTGTTCCTTCCTTTTTTCTAGGCTATTTGTGTAAGTCATCCTTCTGCTCGTTTTGTATACTGTTGCTGTCAAAATTTGTAAATGTCAAGCTGTCAGAATGTCATAATTTTACCTACAATTTCAAATTAAAAAATTAAACCGTTTTTGTACTGTGGTGTCTTTTTCAAATTGGTGAAGTAAACATTTTAAAACTTAACCAAATTGAAATCAATCATGACCGAATTCCAAACGCCACAAAAGTCTATCAAACCTTTCGACAACGATAAAATAACTATACCACCTTCACCGTTTTTAAATAAACTTGGTTATGGTACTGGTACGTAAACAATAAAACTTCAATAATTAATAATAGATTTACCTAGAATACTGTAAACTTCATTTTGTGTTTTAGGGGTGTCCGTTCTGCAATTAGTGAGGTCCCCGAGGGCAGGACTTATCCGATCACCGTGGGCTCTCAAAATGTTGAACAAACGAGTTAAACCAAATAAAGTATACACAGATCGACTGAAAACTGAGGCGGAACTGTTACAAAAAATGTCCCACCTTAACATAGTGGGTTTTAGGGCATTTAGTAAAGGCAAGATTCTATACTTGGGCATGGAAGCTTGTGATTTATCCTTGGGGGACTTGATCGAAAAAAGAGTAGATGATGATTGTACGCCCTTTTCACCAAGACAAATGTTGCAGGTAAATATTTAAAATTATTTAATCTACAGTCAAAGTTGTCTATTTTTGATATTAAGAATGTTATTGTATTATTTAAAAGTTCACAGTAATTTCATTATCCATGAGCTAAAAAGGTATTAGCAATGCTGCAATAGAATGATTTATATTTCAGAACTATTTTTCAGACCAGAAACTTAACAAAAATTAAATTAAAATTATATATTATAATGAGCAAAATTATAATTTGTGTAATTACTAATGGTAGGACCACAAGTGAGTCTGCACGGGTAGGTACCACCACCCCGCCTATTTCTGCCATAAAGCACTAAGTAATGCATTTCGGTTTGAAAGGTGGGGCAGCCATTGTAACTATACTGAGACCTTGAACTCATATCTCAAGGTGGCATTTATGTTGTAGACATATATGGGCTCTGGTAACCACTTAACACCAGGTGGGCTGTGAGCTCGTCCACCCAAATAAGCAATTAAAAAAATTATGTTCCAATCCCTTTATACAACTTATTGACTCTCAGCTTCCAAAATGGTCTGCAGTATACTTCTGTAGATTGTAAGATGACCAGTTACCTTGTTTTTACTTTTAATTATGTTTAGTCTCATTGGACCTTAATTTTAGGTGGCTGTAGACATCTCCAGTGCACTTGAATACCTTCATACAAAGATGCAAATTTTACATGGAGACATGAAATCTTACAACATATTAGTCAACGGTGATTTTGTGATATGTAAACTTTGTGACTTTGGAGTGACACTTCCTCTCGACGAAAATGGAATATTTGATAAGGAAAATGCTGGTGGAACTGTTTATTATGGTAATTTCTTTGACTAAATTATGTAGGTACCTATATAAGTTTTGTCTACAAGACAAACATTTTTTCAGTTCAGTAAAGATTCTACAAATTATTAAAATAAATTAGCGTAATTGAAAATCTACTTGATTTTGAATATAGAAGTAATACAATGTTTTGTTGATAACAAATAAATGTGTGACTAACAAAACACTATAAAACTCAGGTACAGAAGCATGGAGCGCACCTGAAGTAATTCACGGAGGGCAGATCAGTGACAGAACTGACATCTGGCCATTTGGTCTCACTCTGTGGGAGATGATGGCACTAATGCCACCTCACTCACAAATTGATGAGGACACCTTTGATATGAGCCTGGATGATCTTGACGAGAGTGGTTATGATTTCTCCGATCGATATGGTAAGCATACAAATGAATGTGCTAAAGTTAGATTGCTCTGAGTTTGATGTAAGGTTGTCCTTAAAATATTTATTTCAATTTTTGTTTCTCATAATGATAATAAGTTAGTTGGATGATATATAGAAATAATTCGACCAATACAATGGCCAATATTTTAAATTATAAATTAGAATAAATACTGAATCAATTTTTGGAAAATCTATTTTATTTTCAAATTATTTTCTTTTCTTCTACTTATTTTAAATTGATTTCAACACAATTTTTTTCTTATTATTTGTATACCATTCTCTACAGAAATAATTTCCCAATTAAAGATAATATAAAGACTTCTAAAAGAAGAAAATCATAATGTTTACTATTTTGATAATAAATTTGAATTACAGGCAGTCGTCCAGACGTCCCCGCCAACATATCGGAAGTAGAATACGCACAGCCGTTAACCCTGTTCTGCAGCTGTACTGAGAGCCGGCCGGCCGACCGCCCCCAGGCCGCGCAGCTCACGGCGGCCGCCCGGGCCATGGCGGCGGCATTACTTCATAACACATCATGTTAATAGGTTTCTATAAGGAATTCACATTATCTTACCTGCTACATCTAACATGTAATTTAGAAATTTTGTGTATTTGAACTCATGGCGGCCTAAAGACAATAGGCATGATATCTCCACATAGTCTTTCAATGTGAAGACGGAACCACTCCATACTGACAGACCAGGGATAATTCATCCAAAAATAGAAAATAACATTTCATTACAACTATGGAATATAAATGATATATACTTTGTGTATATTGTGTGCTCTCTGAACGCTCGTCAATTGGACAGTGTGGACGTATATAATTGCCAGCCAAATCGTGTTTCACATAATATGTTACTTGGCATTTGTCGTTTGGTTTTCAAGTGCCCCCCTGTCGTCCGCCTGGGTAAATACATATTTTTATTAACTTCAATTTATATTATGTTCGAGAGCATTTACTTAAAATTGACAATGATTTATTTTTTAATAAGTATCTGATGGGACCAATAAAGTTTATTTCAAACGTAAATTTAACGTCGCCAGAGTTACATCGGTGCTCCGGTGGGCTCCCGGCCGACGGAGGCGCCCGCACAGCCTGCTTGTATTATTTGTAAAATAAATGTTATTTTAAGATACAATAAAACTATTTTATGTTCGAAAAGTATTTTATTCGTCAATAACAACAATTAACAAATACTTAATTACCGAACAGTATCCCTCGTATATTTAACCTTCAATAAATATAAACACTTTCACAATTCTTCGAATTAAACAGAATATAGTAACCTCAAATTAGTGTCTTTTATAAAAAAAATGTGGAAAATCTATTAGTTTATGTTCAGTGTTGTACTAATCAAATAAATTTAGACTGACCTTTCAACTAGAAAGCAGCCTCTGACAAAGTAAATAAATACATTGAAGTAGATGCCGTTACAGTAAAGAGCGTTTACAAAATACTGAATATATCTAATTGTCGACGCCTAACACCTCTCAGAACACAATTTATTATTTCCTTTCCATTAAATAATTTTACCACATAAAGTCCTCATGAAAATAGTTTTTTACTTTACACTTTATGATTCTTGTGATTGTATGAAAATATACATCTACAGGCTAAAATGGTTAGGAATTCTTAATTCATTTAGAATTCAATTGAATAAAATTATTTGTGTACGTACTTACGTATAAAACAGTGCCTTGCTTCAAGCTCAGTAGCAATTGATCTTTCATTTTGAGCATTAATAAAAACTAGGCTAATATTTTATTATCATTACACCAACATTATCAATAGTGCAGGTTCAATAATGATGAATGATGAAGGGATGGTTCACTTTGGAGATTTCTTATCTACGATATAAATTTTGAACAAACATCATTTAAATGTTTTACAATAAACATTAAATGAAGTATTCTAATTAAAAAACATCATGATAATAATGTCTAAAAGACAAACAAGCTAATTTTAATTACAAAATTTGGAAATTTTAACATTTTTTTCAATTGTAAATAAGTCAGCCCTTTTTCAGTTGCTTTACTATTGTTTAAGTTTCATTTCATACTCATTTGAAAATTGTACTTGGAAATCTACTTAATATCAATATACCTAAGTTAACATGGTGATTTAACCAGTGTTTATATGTTAAGTAAATTATTGATGTTGTTAATATAATGTAAAAACACAATTTAATCGTAAATAGAGTTGACTAGTTTAAATTTCATAAATAATTTTAATTTTTGCGTGTATTAATACAATGTCTATAAATAAGCAAGATTTGTTAAGTATCAAGCACAAAGATTTTTTTACATTGGAAACAATATGTACACTGGCGAGATTAATCAATAATGAGTGTTTATGTATCAATACATTCAAAAACAAACAAAAAATAAAAGAACCTTAAAACTACACAGCACCAAGTTTAGAAAGCATGTTCTAATGAGTTTTCTTAATAATAAATAAATGTAAAATGATAAAAACGCCTACTAAAACCGAAGTAAAAACATAGATCTAATATGAGATTTCACGGTTAAAACTTAACTACCTGTAATTATTGAATTATTCTTACAACGTAACTCAAAAACGGTAAAACAAGAGTTACACCATTTATATTCCATGGGACACTGATTTCGTAAACGCTGGGCAATTTTAATTATTCACTTCTGCTATTTAAGCAATTGCTGGTTACTAAACAAGTTGCATAAAAATAGTTTGATTTCTATAAAGTAACTTAATATGTAGGTATCATTCTTAATTCAAATTTAGATTCTGACAATTGGATATAAGATCGCCTTAATTTGAAGTTTGAACCAGGGTGGCCAACCGTAAAGTTTACTCTTATTTTTTGAATATTAGCTTAGTAGTGAGACCTTTAAGCCAAATCTTATAATACGAAATATAGTCTGTCTTAGTAAAATGGGGGCTATTTATTTCCAGTGGCTTTTTTGAAAGAACCCGAAAGGCTACGCAATGGCTTGACATAGGGGTAGAAATAATCATTAAAATAAGATTTACTATAAATATGTTTGATAGTAAAATTACTTCGTCACTTTAATTATCATTTTCAGTTCTAAGAAAGTGTGGGGGCAAAGTGAATTCGAGTTTACGACACGAGAATGCGCAAGTCTAGTTAGTACGCCTGATGTGCTTATACGGTAAAAACTTGTATAATCTGTAATATACCTGTATCAAAAATATGTACAAAAAATTCCAGGTCAGATTTTCGTACATAATTGCGTTATCAAACACTATATTCTGTTTGTACGAGAAATCTCATACGATTGGCCACTCTGTTAGAATCGACGGAGATTTACCCTTCGTTAGCGGCAAGTCGCGCGGCTGGCTCCAGTACTGGCACGAGCAAGTGTAAGATAGCGCGCCGAGCGCCAAGTGACATTAGGACGTAAAGTAATTCGGCTTCGACTATTGTTCTGTGGAGTAGGTCGTGTCGTCCCGCTGGTCGAGCGCGCGCAGGTAGGCCACCACGCGCGGGCGCCGCGCCGCCGCCGCCGCCTGCAGCGCCGTGTGCCCCGCCGCGTTGCGCAGCGAGCGGTCCGCCGCCGGCGCCAGCACACGCACGCACGACAGCGCGCCGAACATGGCCGCGCCGTGCAGCGCTGACTGCCCGTTCTGTCGCACGCGGGGACATGAGCAGGTGGTCGGCGGCGCCACACAAGCAGCAATGTATAGATATATACTCACGGGTAGCAGGCCCAGCTCGGGGTTGTACTTGAGCAGCTCGGCGACCACGGCGGCGTGACCCTTGTGCGCAGCCTTGAACAGCGGCGTCGCGCCGTCCTGCGAGCACAGGGCCAGTTCAGTGTACTGAGGAGTCGAGCGGGGCGGTCAATTCAAAAAATTCATTCGATAAACGATTGGATTAAGTTTTTGAGTAAATTACTTTGGAAGTGTATAAAGTATATAAATTTATTTTACCTAATTTACGTACAATTTCACCGCGATTCAGATTCAGCGAAATACTGCTGTTACTAGGACCAGTGTTAGCAAATTGTGCTCACCTACCAGTTCGGTGAAACCACGACCTACGCGACGCACGCGGCGGGCGGCGCGACGTACCTGCCTGAGCTGGTCCACGTGCGCGCCGGCCCGCAGCAGCGTGCGCGCGACGCGGTGGTGCCCGGCCGGCGCGACATGACCCCCCGACCCGCACGCGGCGGGCGGCGCGACGTACCTGCCTGAGCTGGTCCACGTGCGCGCCGGCCCGCAGCAGCGTGCGCGCGACGCGGTGGTGCCCGGCCGGCGCGACATGACCCCCCGACCCGCACGCGGCGGGCGGCGCGACGTACCTGCCTGAGCTGGTCCACGTGCGCGCCGGCCCGCAGCAGCGTGCGCGCGACGCGGTGGTGCCCGGCCGGCGCGACATGACCCCCCGACCCGCACGCGGCGGGCGGCGCGACGTACCTGCCTGAGCTGGTCCACGTGCGCGCCGGCCCGCAGCAGCGTGCGCGCGACGCGGTGGTGCCCGGCCGGCGCGACATGACCCCCCGACCCGCACGCGGCGGGCGGCGCGACGTACCTGCCTGAGCTGGTCCACGTGCGCGCCGGCCCGCAGCAGCGTGCGCGCGACGCGGTGGTGCCCGGCCGGCGCGACATGACCCCCCGACCCGCACGCGGCGGGCGGCGCGACGTACCTGCCTGAGCTGGTCCACGTGCGCGCCGGCCCGCAGCAGCGTGCGCGCGACGCGGTGGTGCCCGGCCGGCGCGACATGACCCCCCGACCCGCACGCGGCGGGCGGCGCGACGTACCTGCCTGAGCTGGTCCACGTGCGCGCCGGCCCGCAGCAGCGTGCGCGCGACGCGGTGGTGCCCGGCCGGCGCGACATGACCCCCCGACCCGCACGCGGCGGGCGGCGCGACGTACCTGCCTGAGCTGGTCCACGTGCGCGCCGGCCCGCNCGGTGGTGCCCGCACTGCGCGGCGATCCACAGCGGCGAGGCGCGGTCGCAGCGCGCGGCGGTGAGGTCGGCGCCGCCGCGCACGAGTGCGGCGCACACGTCGTCGTGTCCGTTCTGCGCGGCGATGAACAGCGGCGTCGCTTTGTCCTGCGCACAGCCACAAATAAAAAAAAACGTGTGGCACTCGGGAACTGGCGCGGTAAAGCTATTGCATAGCATTTTTTATCAACTTATGCAATTATAATTATACAATGATAATTTAATATTAAAACAATAATAACACAAGACCACGCTATATTAAACATTAATAAAAGCAAAACATTAACTGTCCCCTTCACACTCATAAGCTAGACCGCGCAAGAGAGAGTTGGACAGGCTTTTCATGATACGCATGCAGTGTGACGTCACACCACGCGCTTATTCACATACACTACACAAGCGCAACGTGTGAATGTGTTGAACGCGAGCTACATGGTAGGCGTAGTGGGGTGTCAGGTTATTTTCGTTACGAAATTTCTTGATTCAGTCGCCGCGCTCAAAGCCCGCGATAAAATCTATGCAATAGCTTAAAAACTACTGTTGCTATGGAAATAAATACATTAGACGACCCGAGTCTCAATAGCTGGTAGCAGCTTATTTGATTAGATTTTTTAAGACCAGATGTCGGTTTAGCTTTATCCTTTAAAGGAGATGAAAGTAGGATCTCCTTTAAACGCCAGCAGTCGGTTGGTCAGTAGGTGACTCAACCGTGTATTCTACACAACAGTTACAGAGAGCGCCTCGTGCCGGCGCGTACCTTCATGCAGGAGTTGACGTTGGCCCCGCGGCTGATGAGCTCGTCGACGACGGGCAGGTGTCCGCACTGGCACGCCACGAACAGCGGGGTGCCGCCGTCCTGCGACACACAACACACTCTCTTATTTTGTTTGAGTTCCTAGTTACGTTTACAGGGAACGATTTCTGTGGCTTTGTTCAGAGGTTCTTAAGAGTTGGGTTCGTTGATGTAGAGATATGACGCGCGTGCCGTCGCTTTGATTTCAGTAACTCGCTGCGTGTACAGTGTGCTTAGTGCGAGTTTTTTAACGTTCTCGATAGCGTAAAAGTTAGCTCATATTTGTATGGAATGGGATCGTTTGCCTACGTTTGCCGTTAGGGGCGCTGTTCCAACTGCTTACAAAATTGGGCTAACTCTTACGTTATCGAGAACGTTAAACAACTCGCACTAAGGACACTATTATATCTCGGTTAGAACATCATTTATGGTTTCATTACAGTTCAGTGAGTTTATGTGAGCGAAGAAGCTGTACAAGACGCATAGACAGGCGTCGAAAATCATTAATAAATTTTTTCCAACAACGAATAAAAACAACAACTAGACACAAAATTAGAAAACACAAAACTGTTTACAATCATACACTTTGAAAAGTCTAGAAGAGTTAATAATGAAACCTAGTGGCAGGCTGTATTTAAAGCCGGCGCGGGTAGATACCGCCGCGCTGCCCGTTTTTGCCACAAAGAGTCATGCGTTTCGATTTCAAGGATGGGATAGCGTTTATACTATACACTGAGGTGGAGGGGGGGTCACGCACCGAGCTGGGCGCGTCGATGGCGGCGCCGGCGTCCAGCAGCAGACGCGCGATGTCGAGGAAGCCTCCCTGCGCCGCGAAGAACAGGGCGCTCGTTCCTGTCTGACAGCCACAGCGCGGTGTTACTGTCGCATTGTATAATGTACTCCCGGCGGGGCTATAGCTCTGGCGCCCACCATTGCCTACCATTGCTCATACACGTTAGTAGCGTCAGAGGCACAGCCAAGTCGCTGCCTACCTTAAAGTCTCTACGTATCGTTTCTAAATTTAAATCGTCGTGACGGTCGACATTCCTCGCGAGCCACGGTGCCCCGACGGCTATTCTGCAGAAGCGGGGTTGGATGACCTGGAGAGGGTATGCATGCAGGCCGCATGAGCGAACACTACACTACTACTACACAAGTTTTGTAGTGTCACATTTTTATTTTTATTTTAAGGGATTATGACCTGGTAACTAAGACCTTTAGGTCAAGTCTTATTTTAATTTATATTCTTATTTTTATTAAAATAATAATATGGAGTGAAATGAAATGAAATGAAGATGATTAATTTGAGACATAAATCAACCGCGATGAAACTAAATGAAATGAGACGAAATGATATGGAATGAAATATTGTCTCAGTAAAATGGTGGTCATATACTGAAACGTTTTCAGTGGACTTCTTGAAGGATCCCGAGAAGCTACGTCCAGCGGTTTTGTTTAATTATCCCACATTTGTGCACTTTCACAGATATTAAACAGTTAAAACCACCGTTATTACACATTTAAACCCGAAGAAACACTAAATAGACAAAATAACACAAATCACATGTACTTTTAGGTTAGGAATATTGTGTTCTTTTTTTTTATAATTTAATAAAGATTATTTAATCACACAACTTCACTCCTCGCGTTTCCACCAAACAACTGTCATCATGTTACGAAGGAACAATTTACTTCGCTTGCAGATCATAGGGTAGAACGGATGCCATCTGTGCGTTGTGTGTGTGCTAGTCAATTTACGCAAAAAATAAGTTTTAGACTTGTCCGAAAATGTATCTAGCGTGAAACGTATTTAGCAATGATATGTATGCTTATAACATAAACTACAACCTTCATTGTTTTTTTTTTTCGAAATTGTAATTGTGCATTTAAGATTTTGGTGTTACCGTCCTGCAGCAGGCTGGGTCGGCTCCCTGCGCCAGCAGCTCCCTGACGCAGTCCGTGTGCCCCATGGCTGCGGCCAGTATGAGGGGCGTGGTACCGTCCTGGAATTTTAATCATCAATTTATTATTAGTATAGTAACGCACAAGTGGTTTAATTTTCCCGCTCAGCTTGACGTTTAATCCTAAAAATTTCGTAAATATACATAATATAATGACATGGAATATTCTAAAAGTGGTTAAACAAACTTAATAAAAGACTTAATTGCGTTTTCTGTACAATATTAAGAAAACAACATTTAAAGCCTTTATTTTCCACAAATTATTTTACATAGAATTCTTGAGTAGTAGTTGTTCCAGTTTTCCAACTGGAAAGGCGAAAGTATCGTTCCATACAGCCTAATCTTTTATATGACCTTTTTTTATATAAAAAATTATATTATGAAATGAAATGAAGTTTATTAATATGAAACATGGTATGAAATGAAATGAGATAAGATGATATGAGATGAAATATAATCTCAGTAAAATGGCTATACCGAGACTGTTTCCGTGGAGTTTTTGGAGGATTCCGAGAAGTTACGTTCAGCGGCTTAGTTTCATTTTCCCACATCTGTGCTCTTTCACAGATACTAATCAGTTAATAAACCACCGTTATGACACATTTAAGCCTGAAGAAACACTGAATAGACAAAATAAAACAAATCACACAACTTCACTCCTCGCGTTCCCGCCAAAAAGTCTAGTATTCTTGAATTAAATAAAACTGAACTCGTTTTTTTTTTCAATGACAGAAAGTTCAGTCAATCTATATAATAAAAAAACATTTTTTTTTTAAACTAAAATGGTATTATATAAAAATTACATAAAAAGGTTTTTCTTTACATACAAATAAGGTGTTTATTACGATAACTAGCTGTGAGGGACCAGCTGAACGAAATCCCACATGACAGACGTCAACCACAGAGTCAATGATAGCACATGTTGGGGACGTACGATCCGCTCCATATTATTTATTTTATTGCTTAATTTCATAAGGAAAAGTAAGTTATTTAACAAATATAAAATTTAAAACTATAACACACAAAACTCCTTAAGTTTGTTTCGTTGGTTCTTCTACGTTTCTTCTTGGAACCGATTGTAACTTTAATATTTTTATTTTCAATAAGCGTATTATAACGTTAGCGTATTTTAAGTTACTAGTGGTCCCTCAGTAGTCGAAATTCGACTATAAAGATAAACAATATTAACCTATTTTCAATTTGACCACAGACTTAAAGCATTAACTAAAGTTTGACAATCAACAGGAGGAGGCCTTTCCATCAACAAATTGTATAAAACATTATGTGTTGTGTCAAATACATGGCAGCGTGTGTAATGTTTTCTTTATTGATTTAATGTATCTTTTATGCATTATTTTTAAAAAATATTAACATTCTGCACTCTTTCTCTATATTCTCTATAAGTGTGGGAAATTTTATACTCCTCCGTCCGCGCAATTTTCATAAAAAGGGGTACAAAGTTTTTGCTTCACGTATTAATATATAGAGTAGTTATCGATCTATTTAATTGCACAATAAATTTTACGAAACTAATACAGTTAAATTTTTATTTCAAGTCCATCTTTTCCACGTTAATAGCGCAAAGTTGACCAGGGCGTCATTAAAATTTGTTGCCCTCTGAAACTGGGGCGCCCCGGGCTCAAAGGAGTTTATGAAGACTATTCCTGTACGGAGTTTGAAGTACGCTTTTGATGCAAAAACGTTTGCACAACGTGAATAACATCAAAAGGTTTTCGGCGCAAAAAGAACCCGAGGCTTTATACTATTTTAATTCGCGTATTAATACTAAAATAGTGTTCAGGCGCCTTTCAGACTTATTAAGAAATGGATTGAAGAGAACAAGCGCCTGTCGAATTGCTGTCGGGGCGCTGGTCACTCACTTCCAAAGTCCACCTCACAGTAATGACCCACTGAAATCAGTTACGTGCATCTCTGGACATCGATTATGTCTCGAGCCCTATGGTTCCGGAATGAACTCCTCTTTCTTCAATGGAAACGTGACGAACCCTCGTTTACCAGGCGGCCCTGCTACCAACGCCCCAACGTCTGGCTGTACTCCTGGATTTCTGCTGTCCACGTCGATAACTACTTACAATCAGTTCAGAGATGTATTAAGCACACACACAAGGAACACACTAGAACGCCACGATTCAATGTTCATTTACAGTTTACAAAGTATATTTTTAACGCTTGTACACTAAACATTGACGAATGATGTTTATCGAAAATAATTACAATCGTGCTGTCTCTTTTCATCAAGTTAAATTGAACTGGGTTGTGTTGGTGATGCAAGATTTCATTGGCTGACGCTCGAAAAGGGGCAATTAATTTAAGTGTCAGTGGCACTAAACAAAGGCAGCCTTGAGCATTTGTGAACACTACGATCTAAAATTTGACATAATATGAAAAACAAGTTGTAGATATCTAGCCTATAAACCAGTCTAATCTAACATGAATGTTCATTCCGCGCGGTTGGTACCTTATTCACTTAATTGTTAGTCACATAATACCACATAAAGGAATGGGTGACGATTCAGACTGGTTGCCTAGCAGTACAAACATGTAGCACGTCAGTAGATATCAGATAACAACTTTGTCTAGTTATTAACCTGGAACGAATGTGAACCCAGCCTACATTATCTATTAGAACTTCTCCATCTGTCCATAGCAGCAGTATTCTTATCTTATTTCCTAACCAACTTTCCTACTCTTCTCTCTAACTTTTATCTCGAGTACTTTCGTACTGTCGGCCTTGTAGAGCTATTTGTAAAATAATGGATAGTAAAATTACATAGCTGTTTGTAAAATCAGTTTATAGTACCTTTATCCGTCAAACACCTGGCCTGTATATCTACGGGAGGAAAAAACAACAATATAACTCCATAAGCTTTCATCGTTTAAAGTAATCAATAACTACTCTCAAAACGTAATCAATAAAATATATTTCCCCACATTAGAGACACGAGTGTGCTTATTGCGAGTTTTTTAACTTCTCGATCGCGTAAAAGTTAACTCAAATTTGTATGGAGTTGGAACAGCATCTCTAGCGGCAAACGAAGGGAAGCACACAGAGTGTAGCACCGGAGTCGCTCATCAGTCCATTAAATCGTCGGAAAACGAAGCGAAACAACGAATCTTCACTAATAAAATAAACATATCTAAAAGCGTCCAGAGAAAGGTATACACAGTTAATTCTGGTTACAACAATATTTACTTAACTTAAATAAATTCCACAGATTCTCTGTCCGTTTCTACAGTCAAACTCAATTGGGCATCTTTCTATTCTAGATAATCTTAGAATAGTGACGAATGAGACCCCTTATTCTGATGAGTATCATTGAGTGTAAAATAAAAGCTAAACGTTAGGACGACCATTTAAAAACTGGTGGTTTTTACTGGTGGTAGGACCTCTTGTAAGTCCGCACGGGTAGGTACCACCACCCTGTCTATTTCTGCCGTGAAGCAGTAATGCGTTTTGGTTTGAAGGGTGGGGCAGCCGTGTGACTATACTGAGACCTTAGAACTTATATCTCACGGTGGTCGGCGGCATTTACGTTGCGATGTCTATGGGCTTCAGTAAACACTTAGCACCAGGTGGGCTGTGAGCTCGTCCAACCACCTAAGCAATAACAAAAAAAAACTTCGTAGCTAGTGTTAATTCAGGAAATTTGAGAAATTCGCAGAACTTACTAATTACACTTGACATTGTAACGTATTCAACAAATCCTGTTCAATCATCGATCGACCCGATGTAGGACAAGGACGCGCCCTTACTGGGGATGACACGTTTCCGGGAAAATGGGCTCGCTGCAGCGAATAATCCCGTGGAATATAACTTACTGTCTATCGGATTTATCGGGATTGGTTTTCATTTACATTTTGGATATTTCTAAATATCTGAAGATTTTATTGGTAATTGAAAATGTTGGTTCTGTAGAAAACTTATTGTTCAACATATTTTCTATAAAGTAATTCGTAATAAATAAACTTTCATTTTATTGCCAGAGAGGAACATTTCAATTATAAAAAAAAACAACAATAGTTTTGTTAATTCATCACGACTTATTTTTAATGAATACATCTACCTTAAAGAAACGGCGTGTTTTAGTGTGTTTGGTAAACTAAAACACATTTCTGAGAAAACGTATGAGAATGTTAACCGTATCGCTTACTCAAACAGTACTTAACAAAAAATCGAAACAAATCCAGATTCCGACCAAGTGAAGAAGGAATCTAACTTTTTTTAAAGCTGTCATTCTGAACAAGACATTATCGTTTTTTTTTGTGATTGAAGGATTACTGGTGGCCCGGAGGCCTTTCCAGTTTCATCAGGACAGGTGGGCGAGCAAAGGCTCAGCCAGGAGGGGTGGGATTTGCTAGCAGCTGCCCGAGCGCCTCCGAAGGAGACCTTAGAGCTCAAGAGCAACTACTTTGCGAATGAATTTACTACGGGATCGGAATCGCAACCCGCTGAGAAGATCCGGCGAGAAACTCAGCGGGGAGACATTATCGTGTGACGGTATACATACATAGAAACGCAACATCTCCAGCAGAGCCCTCTCACGGCGCAACGATAATTCTGTAGCACTTAACAAACTGCATTAGCACATATTACACAGTTACAACAGCCGGATAACACCTCGCCATTAATTCGTTACATAACATAACGAGTGCCGCATCAAACGATAAATCATAGAGTAACCGCAGTTTGGATTCATGATCTTCGATGGCTTAAAGCATAAGCGATAACGAGTGGACATGATTTCCCATTGTCGTCACACGAAATCATAACGTGCGTGGCACTGGTGACATTTATCTCTTTTCAGTATCTATTTGAATCCTAACATAATGCTGGCAGTATATTTAACTACAGCAAAACTAAAAATATTATTGAATAAGTTGCGTTTTTTTTCTTCTTTTGTTGAAGGTTTATTAATCCGATTCATAACTGGGGTTTCATTACGTGTACAATTTATAGCAATGACTATTATAGTATAGTAAACTTATCATGTCTGGATAGCAATCGGAACAAGTTAAGAACGTATAATTTAATTTAATTAAGCTATGGACAACTGTTAACGTGATACCTACATTAAAGGATCGTCCAAATCAATAGTTGAGTGTGAAGATTTTAAACGCATCCACTTTTATATTGCGCCTAAGCTTTAATGCACGTAGGAGTAAAGTATAAATAATACAAGAAATTCAGGCCACGCGATTTATTTTGGTCGCAATAAATTTTCGAATATTTCCTTTTGCTTTCGTTTCTGCACGAAGGGCATTATGGACGTTCTTATCTATTTAGTAAATCAGTGGCCAAGCTCACGGCCCGCCAGGTGTAAAGTGGTTACCAAAGCCTATAGACAACACAAAGCGATCGCCGCCAATCTCCTTGAGATGTGAGGTTTTAGTCTCAAGCCACTTAGTTTTGTATTTTATAAATGCTGTCGCAGCAGAAATAGGAAGAGTGGTGGCATTTCATGAACCAGGCAATAAACAACTCAAGGTATATCGGCACATAGTGCATAATGACACGACATATACCTAATCGTATTTATCAATATAACAACATTATTATCGATGCGCGAGAAAATCTGCGACCTAGAGATATTTCAACAACTTTTAGCCAAGTTTATCATGCATGTTTTTCTATCAAAAGGTCATTGGGGGCGCCTTATAGCGCATTATTTTTAGATTTTATGAAAACTATACATTATCCATTACTATTTCATGTATTTTAAACTAATTTTTTTTCCTAACAGAGATAGTAACCTCGAGGGGTTATTCTAGCTTCACCGAACATGCTCGCGGGGCTCAGACTGGTGACTTTGCTAACACTAACCCTTGCAAGACCAGTGCGTCGCTGAATCTACCACCGGATCTAAATCGCGACTCACTGAGAAGATTCGACGAGAAACTCAGTGAGTTCACGACGAGTTTTCGTCGCATTCCACGGGTCCGACGAGAACAGTGACCGGTGCTTGGAGTGCCTAAAATCATCGATCCTTGATCTTGAGTGATCACCATCATTTATAAACATCGGCAGTGCTAAAGGCTCAATTAAAATACAATCTATAAAATTCCCAAGTTTCGCTTTGCGACATCACTTACACGAGCTAAGGATAAGGATAAAGTCTAATATTTCCTAGCTGCTTCTTATTTTACGCTAATACGTTTCCCGATCCTGCAGACAGAATGGAAAACAGTCGACGTCGCCCCAAGCGCGTCATTTCGGATCCTCCTGATCCACTAACGGTGCTTTTAGGTACCGCAAGCACCGGTCACCGTTTTCGTCGAACCCGTCGCTTACGACGAAGGGCTCGACGAGTAAATTAACCCTCGGACACATCCCACTGAGTTTCTCGCCGGATCTTCTCAGCGGGTCGCGTTTCCGATCCGGTGGTAAATAAAAAAAAAAGCTAATACGAAAAATATACACACCCTATCTCTGGAGTCAATGTGAACTTTCCCTGTATCCAGGAGTTGTCGCAGTCGGTCGCAGTCCCCCCTCAGCGCTGCGAGGTGGAACTGCACGTCGGTGCGGGATTCCTTCTGCAATAGCAAAAAGAACATTATCATTCAAGGATTTTTTTTATTTATTGCTTAGATGGATGGACAAGTTCACAGCCTGGTGTTAAGTAGTTACTGGAGCCCATAGACATCTACAACGTAAATGCGCCACCCACCTTGAGATATAGGTAAATTCTAAGGAGTTACAATGGCAGTTTTTATTACACGATGTTATTCCTTCATCGTGGAAGTCAATCGTGAACATTTGTTGAGTACGTATTTCATTAGAAAAATTGGTATCCGCCTGGGATTCGAACACCGGTGCATCGCTTCAACACGAATGCACCGGATGTCTTATCCTTTAGGCCACGACGACTTCAGTTTAATATTTACTTTTGCATAGATCCAGAGATCTTTTTTGTTTCCATGTCCCAGAAGGGCATTACTAGAAATAATATTTAAAAAAATTGTCAACCTAAAGACTGTTATTAATATGGAGTTTAATAATGTGTTCATTAGTGTTTCCCATCAAAAAGAAAAGCTGTTGCTCATCAGATCAACAGTCCGAATATTCTTCGGAGCTCGTGTTTATGCAAGTTTGTATGAAATTGTCTATAGCACACTTTAGGTTATATGTTTTTATGTGTTTTCTTAATGATTTCTTCTTCTATTCGTCTATACACTATCACACAGAACGGGAAATTATAATTTAAATAAAAATCTAATATTTCTTTGTTATTATTTAATAAGTTAATAACTTCTTAGTTGCAAAAATTATGCTCCCACACTGTAAACTAAGCCGAAAATGTAACATCGCAAAAAAAATAAAGTGTTATTTATCTCTGATCTAATTATAATATGTATACCTAATGCTCGTATAATCGCTAGGTCGTCGGGTGCTTTCGTTAAACAATAGTATTATGTAAGTAAGAACGAAGTCTGTGAACGAACACCATTCGCTCAAATAATTTGCTATGAACAAAAAACTATATAGTCATTTTGTATTAATATCACATAACGGTAATGTACAAAATAAATCGCTAAATTAGGATAGGAGGTTGCATGTGGCATTAATTATCGCATACATCAATCACTGCACGCGTTATTGTCATCGTAGTTGAATGATCAATATAATTTAATGAAACAAGGTCAAGTTTACAATCATTACTACATCGCAGTTCTTGTAGCTTAGAAGACTGTCTATTTTCCGTGTTAGGTCGAGCGAGGTCGTGTAGGAGCAGCGAGGACGAGGGATTAACCAAGGCTTAACCGTGGACTGCCATGAGAACAAACGAGTCCATTCTAAAGCAGCTAAACATCCGAAAAAGGCTCTCTTCCATCTGCCGGGAACGTGTTATGAGCTTCTTCGGACACATCATGCGGTCTCCCAGACATGAATTAGAGGAGCTCATAATTACGGGTCGCATACAGGGCAAGCGCGCCGTGGGCAGAACACCAGCCAGATGGTCAGATCTAGTAAGAGAAGCACTTGGTGGTAGTCTGTACCATGCGGTCCATGCCACCCATGATCGACCACAGTGGAAGAACGTCACATTTGGCCGCGATCCTCAGTAGTAAAGAAACGATAGAAGAGAGAGCCGAAGTTTGCGAGCCTCTCGAACATTATGTCCAGTTCCTCACAGTACACATTCGCAGCAAGGCTGATGAAAATTGGTAAGAAGCTGCGATGAATTGTACCGGCTCTAGACCACCAAACAGAGACTTTAACTTTTCTAGGGGCCCTTTTTCGTTTGGAGGATTGTCTAAATACTAAACCAGGGTTTAACCAACATGATGATCACTTACAATTATCAAAAATAATCCACTTTTCATCGCAAGTGACAATGGGGTTCAAAATCCCTTCCGTTCTGTGTCTGTTACACAAAGCAAGACACCTTAAAGCGTTCGTCACGCTGGCGATCGTTCTGTGCATGCACACCAACTTATCAAGTTTTTTTTGCCTTGCCAATTTGATATAAATGTGCCAATATTGTTTTGAAGTTTGCTTTATGAGCTGCTGCTAGCTCAGAGATAGTTTGAGTATCGTCAACTTCCACTATCCCCTTTAATTCATCGTTGTTGACTTTAGTTTTGGGGCGACCAGGAGGTTCATTCTTTTGGTCAACATTTCCATGTCGGAAGCGTTCAAACAAATAAAAAATTGTGCGTTCGTTTGTAGTGTTCACTCTATGCATGTTATTAATGTTGCGAGATGTTTGTGCGACATTACTACCGCGACGGAACTCGTATTCCAATATTTACTCTTATTTTTATCGTGTTCTTGTCCATATTGATGAAAAAGATACGGATGTAGTAAAAACAAAACACGAATGAATAAAAAATAACTGAAATTGAAAATAGAATTTCATATATTAAAAAAAAAATCATTTGAATTTAGAAATTACTGAAAGCCATACATATATGACGTTTCGAATAGCCAGTATTGTAAAACGACAACTTCATGGTTTACTTACTATTACTTTTACTTACTATTATTTTATATTCATGATCGTATTCAAGAAAACGTCATACATTGACACCCAAATTAATTTATAATTTTTTACACGCAAGGCAATTTTTTTATCAAAATTTAGAAGAACAATCTAGTTTTTGTACACGAACGTAATGAGTCTGAATCGGTAATCGGTTCGCAAGACGGATTTAATAACATCACAAGCTTCGATCAATAATACTACTAGATTCGCGATTAGCGCTTCAAAAGCGGCCCGAAAAATAAGACCACAAATAAATTTGTGGTCTTATTTCAAATTAGTATGGTCCAATCATAGCCAACACTAAGACGTCAAAACGCTGCAATGCGCGTTCAAAAACTGAGTAAAAAACCACCGTAACACCAAGGTTTTGGAAGGAATATCTTTTTGTGGTAAATTTATATTATTAAGTGTTTTTCATAAAATAATAAACACAATTATATTGTAAATAAAATACAATTTACGAATATTGTAATTGTTTGGCCAATGTTTGCAACAAGGCACCAACTATTGTAACAAACATCACCTATTCTTGGACAGGGAATGCATAGAGTAGTTTTGTTATTTTATAATGTTATTTTTGTTTGTAGATTTCCTAGTAGCCCCTTGTCGCTGTGCACAATGGATATATATTGTCGCGAAAGAAAGAGGAGAAGAAATATAGAACTCTTATAAAAATTCTAGAATTGTTCAATGGTGGTGGCAAATCAATGCAAAAAAGTATTAAAAAAACTTTATATGTATGTGTAAATATTTTAAGCGTATATGCTGAAAAGGATTTGTTTTCTGGGGGAAACGAACACAGCCATAAAATAAGCCTAAATTAAACTGATTATAGAAAAATTCATTGATATAAGATTACATTATATTTGTAAAAAAGAAACCGCTCATATAAAAATGACTTCTAAAAGACAGCTTTATAACAAACTGAATCTGTTTAAAGGTAATTAAACCTACATTATTGTTTTAATTACTTCTGTATAAAGAATACGTGGAAAACATGTTTCGTGTTTCCTTTCATATTTTTTTTACTTTATTCAATTTTATTTTTTATCACCTATTTGTTGTAATAGCGGCAATGTAAAATATTATCTACTACTTTTTTGAATCGGTCAAAAATAGTTGCGACCATACAAAACAAACCTAAAACAAATATGTATATTCTGCAACTCTATGTCTTTCAATACTTACTGTGTTCTGAGCATTGAAATGTAATACCAAGAACTACATCTAGTTCCACAATACAATAAGCACGAAATTTTAAACAAATATTTTTAACCTTATAAATTAGGCTTTAAGTATCATTTTAGAATAAATATTTTTGTACTGATGACTTTTTATGTTCAAGTGACATTTTAAATTTATTCCATAATATTCTTTTTCTGACGAAAGGACCTAAATACATATATTTTGCAATGGTAATTAAACTTTATGTTTAAGTATTAAGGTTTATAATAAACTGAAGTCGTTAACATTATTAAACTTTTTTCTAAGAAATGAAGATGTTTTCGTGTCTGCAAACGTGGCCACTGGAGCGTCTTATTTTTGTTCCTGATCCGTAATCTAGTACTATTATTGATCGAAGATCACAAGCACGCGATATTTGTAGGTTGAACGAACCGAACTGATACATCCGTGGATAGATATTGGATGTTCTTTTAGGGTTGGTAAGTTAACTTGGTTAGTACTAAATTGCTGTTGGCGTAGAAATAGTCTATTTTCGATTGGAACCCATACGCGAAGAATACGATGACCGTATATGGTACTCATAACCGGTTCCTATTAAAATATCCCGTCATCGTTCTCGTCGAACCCGTCGCTTGCGACGAAAGGCTTGACGAGTAAATTAACCCACAGACACAGCCCACTGAGTTTCTCGCCGGATCTTCTCAGTGGGTCGCGTTTCCGATCCGGTCGTAGATTCTGCAAAGCACTGCTCTTGCTAGGGTTCGGGTTAGCAACGTCGTCAGGTTTGAGCTCCCCGAGCTCACCTACTAGTTAAGGTTACACTGAAATAGCCGCTCAAGGCTATCAGCTTAGGTAGGATAAAAAAAAATATATAGAATCTTAGGACTGACAGCACCAAAGCGTTGGGTCTACCATAGTTGAACCACTCCCTTGACTAAGGCATTTCTATTTGATTTTTCCCGTCTGCCATAAGCTGTGCTGTGGACTACTCAGGCATGAGCAGACTGATTTACCAACACAAACCTAGTCTCAGAGGAAGGAAGAGGGGGCAATAAGTGAGGTCGGTCATTTGCTTATAATTAGAATCAAAATAGAAAGAAATGTGACATAAATGATACATGCTTGGACTGAACTGATATTTTACGCGACGTAACAAAAACATATTTTTCTAAAACTGGCGACATCTTAGATATTCATGATACTATCAGACTACGCTTACGTTCATCTTACGCAGATTCATATTTGTGCGCATTTCATGAAATACCTATCAACCCTGCGCCCGCCTGTTTCGGATTACGGTACAGCTTTAAGCTTCACTGAGTTTAACACGTTACTTACATGCGCATGGAACATCGGATCAGTCACCGTGAATTAAAAAAAGCTTGAACTGCTAGTGAATAGATTATTAATAATAGCAGTGCTCACATTGAATATTGCTGTATGACATTACATTTTCTAAAACCGACATCAAGAACAACTGTCAGACGTTTCACTCGCTGAACTTCTGTTTTATCAGATACTACAGATTTTAGCATACCTTTGTTCTATTTGATATCTAAATCTGATTATCTCTGTTATCTCTCCTCATAAAGCGCTATGCGTATTGAAACTATACTAATAAGAATGGTTCCTAATTAATTCTGATTTAGAATTCTTATTTTATTATTTCGGAACAAACCCGTTTTTGAATTTGGACGCGTTGATGGTCTGCTTTATCCCGCTTCTGTGTTCTGGATTTGTTGGATGAGAATTGAACATTATGCCTGTTTTATTATAGGCCCACGAAAACATCACGACCACCGTGACTGATAAGTGGCATCGCACGGAGGAGTGCGCTGACTGGTGCTTGCAATCAACACATTATTAGCTTCAAATTTCAACAAAAAATACACGAACCCACCTCAAAATTCACATTCAATAATAATTCTTGTATAAATTTCCACTTATCTCGGAATTCAAGGCCGTAACTCACATTGTATTAGTTACGCGCTAATTATGTTTACTATTTCAAACTATTTTGTGATATATATCTTCACGGTAATTAATTTTCGTTAATGGATTCCTGTAGGCTTTGGATTAAGAAGGATATATGTACGTAATTCAAAAGTCAAATTATTGCCTATTCACTGGTATTTCTACTTATTTTTAATTTTAGTGTATTTTATTGATTACAAAAACTTATAAAAAACATTGTACATTTTGAGTTAACTTCTGTAACTTGCCGTGTTAGGTAGTTCCACGTGTTCCAGACATGTGAAATCAGCGAATTCAGTGCAAGATAAATTCTTTACAGATCGTCCCTCTGTAATCCTTCCTATTGAGTTTCGATGCTCAGGACAGCCGCCAGATTTGTAGATTAAAGGAACGCTTTATTTTCCACAGTAGAAAATCGCCGTATTCTTACCCGCATGGCAGGTGGGGTATGTGGGAGTCGAACCTCACTAAAAACTCCTGCCGCTCACAGCCGGCGCCCTACCCCGGACCGGGCGGGAACCCAGTCGGAGCTATTGAGACGGCGGGACAGGGTTTACGCAGAGCATATTACATCCATCCCGCCGAAAGGAACGACATAGCCTGAATAAGGGGGAATTAGTGGAAGCAACAGGGTATCACTATTCGGTTCCATTTATTTTCCTATTTCATGTGCACTGATCGTACGTACCGACTTGTCGAAAATCAAAGAAGGTAGTCGATTATCTTCTTTGAGATTTTGATTCTGACATTTAAAAATGACAACACCTTTCACATTATGTATGGATCCCTTAGTGCTATTTATTCATTCTAATATATCACAAATAAGTATGCAAGACTGTATGTGTGCTTCTTATACAACAAACGAGCCTCCGTCCAATTATTAACATCATTACGGAGCTGCAAATGATAGCGGTAATCACAACACGGTCGCTTGAGCGCTTTAATGGCCTCAGAACTTGTACGATGAGACGAAAGTTGCTTCTCAACCGATGGTCTTCTGTATCATTATCTTGATGATGATGATATTGCAATTGTTGTAAATTATAGATTTGTAAAGATATTTTTTTACTAGGTTACGTTCGAGAATAAATGGTAACTCAAGCAACGTGATTTATATCTGCTACCGTTATTTTTAAATTTTCAAAGACTATGGACATATGTATGTAGATGCCATAAATATAACGTTAATTTGAATGGTTAATGACAATTAGTTTTACAAGAACTGAGCAATATAAACTGAGTTCTGAAGTCGTCGTGGCCCATAAGGATAAGACGCTCGATGATTATCTAGCGATGCGACAGTGCCAGTGTTCCAATCCCGCAGGCGGGTATCAATTTTTCTAATGAAGCACGTACTTATTCACGAACGACTTCCACGGTGAAGGAATAACATCGTGTGATAATAATCAAATCCTCTAAAAATATAAATTTTGTTACTACTGGCATTATTGTTACCTTAGTACCACCACCCTTTCAAGTGCCGCGCAGCCGTTGTTACTGTCAAACTGAGATTTGAGGATTCATGTTTCAAGATGTGTGGCAGAATTTTGTTGTTGATGTCTATGGGCTTCGGTGACCACTTAACACCAGGTGGGCTGTAAATCTTGCATAGATGGGCCATAAGTAAAAAAAAATCGAAAGTTTCCACCATTAAATATTTAATATATTTGTCGTTGTAAACATTGTGTTACCAATATTAGGTACTATTTTGAAAACATTCATTCAGTAATTTAACACGCAAAACCACACATCTGTTCAAATATTCATTCGCCACGGAAACTTCTGGAATGTTTTTCGTTTTCAAATGAATCATTGTTCCTTCGATTCGTTGCGAAAATTTCAATTCTTTGTAGCCGGCGGCTTGTTTTTGTTTTAAAACAATTTGAGTGACGTAAGTTTACGTAAAGTTATAATGATATTTTGTAGATGTTTTCTTTGAGAAAAACGTGACGAGTGCTTTGAAGTTGAAATAGACAAGACAGCGGTACCAACTCGTGCGGGACATGCCCTTCTACAAAATTTCAATGGAGTAATTCCCATACAGAAATGTATCGTCAAATTATAATTTAATACCGTGTCTGTATCAAACGCTATTCTCCAAAAGAAATGTAAGCTATACTAATTCAACCTCAATATAATTGAGTACGTTAATTGCTTTGAAACAAACAAAATATTTAAGAATTAAAAGGTCAATAGCCTCAGTGTAGATGCTTAATTAGAAATGAAATCAGTAAACTACTCCTTAAAGCATTTAAAATAAATAATATATACATAAATATTTGTATATTTTATTTTTACTATTAAAGACATTAATATCTTGATATTTTAAATTTTATTGTACACTATTTTACCTTCTACAAACTAGATTGCTCTGATTTTGAGGAGAAGTCATCAATTGAGATATCATTTAAGGTTAAGCTCACTTTTTGTGTCGTTAAAATTGTTCATTATATGTTTTGTTCTTCTTTACATTAAACAGGCAGAAGGGACGCCATACTTAAATGAAAAGTATCATCACTCGTATCAATATTATTCAATATATACCTACTTTAATTGCTAACAAATAATGTAATGATACCACGTATTCATAGCCGACTACCAACACGGATGAAAAGCTGATAATAAATAAACCAAAACCGAAGGTTTATTTAACAAAAAGTAAAGTAAAAAGTTAAGTACAATAACTTACCGGATGAAAATAAAAAGGCAAAAATTCAAGTTGCTTTAAACATTATTCAAGTGTTTGAATGCGTAGTAATATTGTAGAATTAAGTTTATTTAGATACGTGAATAGTAACAATTATATTACTCTGAGTGTAGTACTAATTGTAGTATATTAATAAGAGAAGAATTACAATGTTCAATTTAAGTTAACCTATTTCCTGTTAGTATATACATAAATTTCTTTAAAGCTTAATATTTAATTATAATAATTTTAAATCAATCAACTGCAAAAAAAAATCCAACTTATTTAGTTATTATTTTCTTATTCGCATTACGGTCACAAAGCCCTTCTATTAACAAGCGGTTGCGCAATTGAACAAAAACCGTCAGTCGGTACGGTAATGTCGGCTTCAGACCAGTTACTACTAATGCTTGCTGTCTTATAAGCTGATGTTGTGCTATATTAAAGATATTCGTAATTAGATTAAACGCTAAAAAGTTTACGAATTAATTTGGAAATCCAAGCCTTCCGATAGTGAACTTCGGTAAGCTAATTTACATAATTAGCGTGGTAGCTTATGTCCTAACCAAACATATCGTCAACAGGCAGCTAACCGCAAGCACCTTTTGTTAGTATTGAGGCACGGACATTAATGTTATTTATTACAGTGTGCACAGTGCGAATTTTAAAACGTTCTCGATAGCGTAAAAGTTAACTGAATTTTTTTGGAAATTGGAACAGCGCCCCTAGCGGCAAACGTAGGCAAACGTTCTAACTTCATACAAATTTGAGTTAACTTTTACGCTGTCGAGAAATTTAAAAAACTCACATTAAGCACACTATATACATATATGACTTACAGAGAAGTTAGTAACTACCCAGCCTCTCGCCTGCGATCGTTCAAATGACACCGCTGCTATATTCACCTAGTTCGTGTTTTACAAATATTTGTTTATTTGTCACATTTGGATTTACTAGTTATTAAGTTCAAATTGAGAAATTCATGTTGAAAATATTACAATTATTACAATATTACAATATTAAATAACATTGTATTACAAGTTCAAAACTCGTTTATCGGATACAGCATCGCATTGCATAGCTCTGAACCCACAAGACACTTGACCTCGCCACTACTACCAATGACCGACAAAATATATTTTTTGTTACCACGAGACGTGACTGCCGGATGTAAACAACTCTCTGTTTCGTTATTCGCTACTGTCAAAACTATGAACTGTTATTGGAGTATTCAGTGAGCCTACTGGTATTTAGTGTTGGGGGTTGATCTTTGCTGCGTCTTTTGCTTTGCTCGAGTCTTTTGCTGCAGAGCAACCAAGCGTTCCCGCATACTCCAAAACATATAAACACTCAGAACCCGTAGAACAACATTTTTTCGGGTTTTTGTGGAACCCTACTACTAAATACTGCACACCATTAAACGCCCAATATCTTTAAGAATACTATTGTTATCTGGAAAATAAACTACAGAACTCAAAAAAAAAATCAGTACTTTATGACCTTTTATGTAATGTTTTTAGCCATATTTTATTTCGTAGCGTGGCTACGTCTAAGCGTTCCCTACGGAAGGCAAAAACCGCTCGGAAACGCATACATGTATGTAATACTGAGATTTTATGGCAAATAACTAAAACCCGATTAAGGAAAAACTTAATGTCTATTAGATTTATTGAGTTGCAATAATGTCCTAGTTCACACAAAATCTATCGAATAATAAATTATTTTCGACAACGCGGTGTGTTGTTTAGGCGCTATAGACAGATGACTCCATACACACACCACACAAGTCCCTTTAGTTTTCAACCAAAAGTAAATACTTCCTAAATAACCGCATCTAATAGTCGAGGAGATCGCGTTGTACAAAACACGCAACTAAAATACAATCAACGATTAGTGACAGTTAAACTGTGGCCCAAAGTACATGCTTTGTTCATTACCTGATCGCGTGACGTCGGTAATTACAGCAATGATTCGCGACACTTTCCCGATGGCTTATCATTCTACCACTGAATATGGTGGTAAACTAGGAATGATACGACAAGCGCAAATCATCTCAATCGTTGGTCGATTTTTTTGTTTTCATTGTATGCTAAAAATATATCTATTTAATTTAACACATATTTTCTTTAATGAAACGATTGTTCTAGAATTCAGATGCTTTGTAACGATGACGGCAAGTTTTTGTCGTTGAAATTACATCTGGCATTTAAACATCACTTTTGGATATTTATTTAATCAATTTGTCATTGTCATGTCATTTAATTAACTGTAGAGATAATTATTATTATAGCAAGCTATTTTTAGTAAGCTCATACTGGTAATTTTACAAGTGATTTAAATAATAATGTGAGATATATTATTATATTAAGTTAATTATATAATTTTACATGAGCGCCAGGTGTGATGAAACTACAAGATCTGGAACCTAAAAATTGTAAATTGTCTAGGTATCTGTTTATGAAAATCATGACACTGACTGATGGTTGTTAAACTTTATTTAAAAAAGTATAAAAAAAAGAAAATTTACACATTCATTTTACTTCACAAAATCAGCAATCTTTGTTTAAGATAAGCGATCTAAACACAGAAGCGTCTATCAGATACTGCAGATTCCGCGATCTGCACACTCACGCTATCTCTTTATCTACAGAATGTAGATATAACACTTTCCGCGCGTGTTATCTTGGAACTAAAACACGGAGAAAGCAGAAGACATTTTTACAGGAAGCAGATGAGCAACTGAGCTGTTCAATGTGCGGTCGACCCCTGCCTACCCACAACACCCGTTGTACTTAAACGAAGTACATAAGCCTGTGAGTTTACTCCTCAACATTATTTTTCGAATAAATAAAAAAAAGCATAAAATTTTTGAGTAAAAAACCTACATACCTACTATTGATCGAATGCACTTTCCAACTTTATCT
This sequence comes from Bombyx mandarina, assembly GCF_003987935.1. The sequence continues at coordinate 825,413 of NW_021011605.1, forward strand.
CGACTTTAAGGATACGATAGAAAGTGTCTCGTTAAACCATATATGTATATTAATGTAAATCGTTTGTTTGCATTGCCAAGGAGGTCAGACTGTGTTCGGAACGCCAGTAAAAAGTTTATTTGCAAAGCAACAATTGTCATGTACATTTTTATAATTTTGATTTTGTTTTATCTAAGGTTAGCAATAAAAATAAATTGTCAGCTACGAGATGTGCATCCTATCTTTTTTATTGTAAAATCTTCCTCATCAAAACCCAAAATCTAAACAAGAAACCGTCCGCTACAGACTGAATTTTATTCTAAAAGTTCAATGGTATTTTAATTATTTTTTTTGGTATTTTACGGATAATTACCAAGGGGTTGCCTATCTCTGTTTCGAAGCAGTAATGTGCTCCGATTTAAAGGATCTGTCAGCCGTTTTACAATACAATTGTAGCTTCGTGCGTCAAGGTCGGTGATGGCTCTGGTAAACACTAAATACCAGGTGGTCCGAGCGCTTGTTCACCCATCTACGCTAACTTCTACGTTGCAAGTTACCGTCAGTTTAATTGCGATAGAAAGCTGACTGGCCACCTGTTATAAGTGATTTTTGAAGTAGTAGCAAGTAGACACAAACCCTCCTTGTCGAATACCCCACTCGGAAAGCAGACCCATGACTGCTTTACGGCAGAACTGGAGAGGAATCACGCACGATCACAGAACATCATCATCATTGCTATTTGCGATAGTTTGACAGTCAACTTCACGGTATAGAATTTCGTAAGGTCTGTGTTGTTCATTGCGTGCGACAGATCGTTTTACATGCATCGTGCGTCGTGTGTGACATATTGATGTCGGGTCGGGGTCAAGTGAGGCATGCGTTAGTGCAAATTCATGAGTCAGAGGAGAAAGCGAATGCGCTTGCAAATCGAGAATTTACTGGTGATTCGGCCAAAGTACAAAATATTATTATACTATCTAAACATAACGAATAGTCGGGCTATTGATGCCAACTTGTTAGACACGAAGGTTCTCAGATTTTTTGACTCGTGCCAAATCGTGTTTTTTAATTTTTTTTTATTGCTTAGATGGGTGGACTTGCTCACAGTCCACCTGGTGTTAAGTGGTTACTGGAGCCCGCATTTACAACGTAAATGCGCCACCCACCTTGAGATATAAGTTGTAAGGTCTCAGTATAGTTACAACGGCTGCTCCACCCTTCAAGCCGAAACGCATTACTGCTTCACGGTAGAAATAGGCGCGGTTGTGGTACCTACCCGTGCGGACTCACATGAGGTCCTACAACCAGTAAGAACCTGTTTTGCGATGACTTGAAAAATCACCAGCTTAAACAATATTTAAGTAAGTTTTTTAAGTCTTATACCGAAAACTACATAAAAATTATAATTCAAACCTTGTAGGCGTACCTACTATGTTTCACTACACTAATAAGCGCTAATGATTTTGTATTTGGTAATGTTGCTTTCACTGTCATTTAAATTTAAATTTTCATTTCTATTTATGGCCCTCCATATCAAACAGGTTATGAGGGGCGACGAAGGACGTGTAGTTGAGGATTCGATATTATTATTTTCTAGAAGGAAATCCAGTAGTAATATCTCCGATCATTAGCGCCGGACGCTCTTCCGCATTTAGCTGTAACAAAATGTACGACGAGAAATCGACGTGGGTTAACATTGCAATGGCAGTGATGCAGTGATGCAGATACGATCAAAGTTCGTTGAACCGTCAGGGTCGAACCCAACAGCGCAGAGTAACAAAAGAGGTCCAAACAATACAATACGCAACAGTGTTATTGCCTAACGCAGCTTAGTAGAAATAGAAATATAGAAAAGAATGGAAGCTCTACTTTATTAGGTGCCAAGTTATTTCCTCTTCACTTGTGATAGATGTTCAGAACCACCAAAGTCATAGTGAAACTTTCACATTCTTATACATACAACTTTCAGGTATTCTCTTTGGATCTAGGGGAAATCGACATATCCTTGTGTGTGGTAGTTAAATACCAAGAAAGACTCTCTTTCGCTCAAAACTCAAATGCTATATCGTAACGGATAGAAATCGAACACGAGACACCATCTTAAATATTTATGTATATGTGGGTTGAGCTCTTCCCGATCATCACCTGTGTCCTCGTGGTCAGTCATTTGTAGGTTAGACTCGAAATAAGAATACAAATAATAGGAGACTAGAAATGCGGTGATCTCAGAGACGCGTGCGATCGCAATGGTGCCTCCAAAGAGAATGCCTCTTCTCTCAAATGACTGTCTAGTCACTCCCGTCATAGACTAACTCTTGAAGTGTCATAACATCATCCACTGATTCACTGACGCTTTCCACACGTCATTATCAATTGAACGAGTTATTGAACGAGTCAATAACAAGTCTACCCATAAACAATTACGATCGCAGAGCCATCTCCGATTCCACCTAGGTAGGTAATTAACCTGACGTTTCCAATCTAATATATCACAGTTATATCCACTGATGCTCCGAAGCTCTGACATATATATTATACAGAGTATCGTAATCAGAACTATGACTCATGAGGTGCAATCGAGATCTTGATGGGGATTCAATGGACCACTTTCATGAAGTTGAGCCGTTCGAATGGAATGCCATTGTTATATTGTTTCATTTTATTCCTACGCAGTCAGATCATAGCCGTCTTGCAGCATCGTAAGGTTCTAGGGAGAAGGGAAAGAAAGTGGGTATTACCAGAGCCATTGCAAATTCTAAAATGCATTACAGTAGCCCGATACTAAGCTATATAAAGATTTGAAAAGCACTTTTATTTATTTATGACAAAAAAAACTCTATTTATGAACAATACCGAACACGATCTCGTTAAAATTAGAAATTTAAAAGCATAGTTACGAAAACCAATCAAAATGTTACAATGGCATTATAGAGAATCTGCACAAGTTATGTAAGTTAAATAAAGATACATTATGACTTGGTATATAAAGGTCGTATTGTACATGATTGGATACTTTCATTTGTTTATAATCATAAAATGCCCGTTTTAATATTGTATATTCTTGTGTTAGGAGCTTGAGGTAAAGTTAGACACAACAATGTTCTTTTTCTATGACCAGGGGCTCAAAAATGATACCGCATTATTGGAAACATCTTAAATCCAAACCAATAATCTAGAAAAATTATAAAATTGTAACATTTTCTTGAGTTTTCCTGATCACCGATATCAGTCGATAATTTCTCGTCGTAAACTATGATTTATTTCTAAAACTACATATATCCCGGGCGTCATTCTCTGCCACTAGATACAGATAAATTTCCTTTGTTGTCAATCGGCTCATCTGTACCGATAAAAACCAGTCTCCAGCCTGCTGTCTAGACGGAGTAGTTTATATTCTATATTTCCCTTTGTCTGTCATTCATCCATATTGTGATGTCTGTTTGTGTACATAGAAGAGAAGCAATAAAAATATTTGTCTTAAATAATTTATTATTAACTGTTGCGACGCGAGCACGAATACATAATTATTCAGATTTAAGTTACATTTTGAACGTTTCGATATAATTATTTGTTAAATGGAAATAATTCTGTCCCGTAATTAGAGTAAACTCTCTCCTCAAATTAAATAAATAAATAAATAAATAATAAATATTTACTAACAATCACGCCACGTTAACTGGTCCCGTGATAAGTTCGTAAAGAACTTGTGTTACAGGTACCATATAGCGGATATAAATGTAAGATTTTTATTATACACATACATATATTTAATATACATCCATAACCCTGGAAAAGACATTTATATTTATCATACAAATACCTTCCCTTGGCGGGATTCGAACCCGCGACCCTCTTGTGTAGTGACCATGTCACTTACCACTACACCAGACGGCCGTTAAAGAACGTATTGAAATATTTTTTTCGAATCGACGAGATATATCTTATATATATTTTATATTTTAAAAATTAATTAATGGCAGAGTGACATTTAGTTCCGTTAAAACGTAACACGACATTCATTGACTGTTAAGTGGTACGAAGTTCCACGAGTTAGCTAGTATAAACATAAAATTCGCCTTATTTCAGTCTTATTTTCAGATATTTGGCTAGGTTTTGACTATCGAGAATATTACATGCCACGTTCCCCCAGTCTTGCGTGAATAGCGCTAAAACCTTCCTTGAAGTGTCAATAATAACGGTAACAAGTTTTAACGCAAACGTATAAGCGACTTTTGGACGCACATACCACGAAGCTAGTCACAAACATTTATGTATACTTCAAAAAAAATATGGGCAGTAAAAATCCGACAAACATCTGAGTAGAGTTTTCTGTGTAAGATTGTATTAAGACAAGCGCCTTCTTGTTCGATGATTAGTGACCATGAATTTGTGACAGATATAGTTGTTTTCAGCGTTTGTCTGTAGATAATTGCTTGTTTTTTCGGATGTGCCCCTCAGCACATGTAATCCAGAAGAAAATTCAAGAGGAATCTGGATAATTGATAATACAATAGTTGAATGCTTTTATTATGATAACGACAGCGGTATGTCACGTCGGCTATCATTATACTCAAGATCCCTCCACATCTCTTGGTATAATCAAGATAATTTTCTATCCAATTATTATATTAAATAGCATTTCTCATCGTTAGTTGTGAGTGATTCCGACAGTACCACATTGTGCTTGTCTTTGCAGTTTAGCTGTCATGCATTTTGGTTACAAAAAGATATTCATTGATTGATTCAAGATTCATTGTTTGTAATCAATTTAAAACTTCGACATTTCTCAAGCGACATCCTAATGTCCGATGTTCCGAAAACCGCCAAAATCAACGAGGCAATACAAAAGTCAGGTTATGCTCAAAAAAAGTTTTACAATTTTATCTTGCTCTAATCTCATTCCCGTTTTACAAATACATACCATACTATTCACGACGTTTTAAATAATTATGTATAATTATTTTAAAATGAAAGCATACACACATGCGTACCACGTTCCATTAATTAAACTGGCTTAAACTTTACACAACATCCTCTAACAGCAACGACCGCCTGTGAATATAATTAAGATCATTAAAACATTGAAGAAACATTCGCTTGTGGTTGACCTAAAAGATGTGTCGCAATGTTTATGGCTCTTGCCTATTTGAAGCAACAAGCGCATGGGAGGATGGAAGTAGCCATGTAATACGTTCTGTAATGTCAACTAATTAACCAGTTTAAGTAATTCGAACTGTTTCCTGCTTGTATTGAAGTGTGCTCCTGTTGAGTCCATTGGCAAACCCGTTGTTGGGGATCGCCTATATCGCAAGAGGATTTTTTATACTTACTTCATAAATTTTATGAGATGAATAGATTCGCAGATATCGTGATAACTGAGTCGTGTTTCGCCTATTTTAATACGCTTTGATTAGCTTCAGAAGTATGTATGTATGTTTGTAACGGAATCTTTGAACATGATTTTGACCCCCTTCAAAACTTCGGATTAACTCGAAATTTAGTTATACTTATTAAGGAACGACGGCAATTCTATATTAAAAAAAAAATTCAATTCAATTAAAAAATGAAAAATAAATAATAGTTATATGTACATTTTGATGTTCAATTAGTACGCTATGATGACATTTGATTTAAAAATGTAAAGCATAACAGTTGGCGGACAAGCCACCTTCCAGTATATTTGTATGAGCTTTGACTATGGGCATCAACTGATTTCTGAGTTAAATTGTGCATTATTTGTAGTGCATAAAAGTTATAAATTAAGATTTAATTTTAATCTAATTGTAAAAGGAGTAACCATGTCTTCGTGAATAATAACGGTCCTCGTAGTAATAATATCTCATAAAACCAAAGAGGATCGGAAGCGTGGCAAAGTGATTTTAATATAAGAACGACATTGTGTAGTAAACATGAATTAGGTACTATCCCTAATGAGGGAGATGAGAAAAATGTCATATTCTTGTGTGTATTGTACGTTGGAACTAACGACATATCCGTTTGTTATCTTGCTTAATTTAACCGCAAATCGCAGTAAAAATGGTTTCATCACTTGATTTTAAAGCAGACTTTCGACAATTGAAATTGCGATTTTTTTATATAAACTAAATTTCCTCAGTGGCCTGTATCTAAGGTGTTCTAGCGACGCTTAGCCTCAATTAATAATGATCAAATCAAATATGAAACATTTAATAGATTTAACGATATCCTATTGAAAAAAGGATTCTTAAATTTTAATGACCAAATCATACAGCGCGGAGTACCTACCAGTTGTCTTGGCATAACTATTACGCTGATCACAAGCCTGCAGTCCAGATGGGGTCGCGTGGCGCTTATGACACTACTATGAGTTACGGCAACTGCGAGTTCGTTGGTCAATCTACGGCAATCTACGCCATCCAAAAACAAACTCGTAAACAACGTATTACCCAAAATGCTCACTTAAACAAACTTTAATAAGAAAATTTAACTACGGATGTTTTGCTAGATATTTTTAGCTATGAAGTCATATGAAGTAGATGTACGTACTAGTAATTGTGAATAATTTTTACGACATTGACCACGGTTTTATAAATTGACTCCATATGAAACCGGTACGGAGATTTGTGTTTTGAAACATACTAAATATGAATGAATTAAAGCTGGCGGGCTTACCGCTCAGAGCAATCTGTTCCACGATACTTTAAAGTAAGGAATATATTCTGTAAGATACCGTTTCATACAAATATCGGAATCTTTGTAACTTTCTTGAGACCTTAGAACTTATATCTCAAGCTGGGTGGCGCATTTACGTTGTGGATGTCTATGGGCTCCAGTAACCACTTAACACCAGGTAGGCTATGAGCTCGTCCCCCCATCTAAGCAATAAAAAATAAAAAAAATGCTGTTTTAAAGCGGTTTATTATTGTTGAAGTCTTATTTGACTCTTATATCATATCTACTCTAAAATTGTTATTTAAGGGCCTCGAAACGTTACCTTATTGCCTCGTATAACTTCAAATCAACATTTAACTATAAACTTTCATTCTTCTGTAGATGATTCGACCAACTGGAAGATGATTATCAACAAGCTATGACTTGAAAAATGACATTAAATTACTTGGCAATTATTATATAATGAGATTCTGTATATTCTTGTAGTTGTTGTGCGTTGAGAGGCCGCCGGCGGTCGTGTTACCGTCGACCCTGACCAGGCTACGTCCTTTGTCAAATGCTAACGAGTTTATCTACCTAATTCTGCTTAGTACGCCCTAACCTTACATATTAAAGAAAGACAGTTCTGAATAAAGTTCAAAGTAACTTGGACGGAGACAGTTTCATCAAACAACTTTTTACTGGTCTTTTGAGTCCGCACGGGTAGGTAACACTACCCTGCCTACTTCTGCCGTGAAGCAGTAATGCGTTTCGGTTTGAAGGGTGGGGCAGCCGTTGTAACTATACTGAGAACCTTAGAACTTATATCTCAAAGTGGGTGGCGGCATTTACGTCGTAGATGTCTATGGGCTCCGGTAACTACTTAACACCAGGTGGGCCGTGAGCTCGTCCACTCAACTAAGCAATAAATAAAAAAATAAAAAAAAACCTAAAATTACAATTACAAGAAAGTGCTTTAACAAATAGCCACAGCCTAATAATTATTCTTCATTATTACGGAAGACGTGAGCGTATCCCACCAGGTGTTAAGTACTCACAGGAATCTGTTGACATCGTAAATTGACCATAAAACATAGTCAACTTTGTGATCCTATAGAAACTGCAACTGACAAAATGAAGTGTGCTGCTATATTTTTAATTGATAAAATTCGATCGAGAGATCGAAACGTGTTTCATGATAAACTATAAAAATATAAATAATCTACTTTGAATCCGTCTAATAAAAACTGACTACGTTTGTCGGTCTGGTTTCTTAACTGAAGTCTTGCTGTATACTATAACATCACGCAGCATTCATTGCAACCATAAATTTCTCAATATCAGGAGAGACAAACGAACAAAAAGAACCGAACATGATTCACGTTCCAAGTGCAAGAAAAATTCCCCATCGCATGTTTCCGCAAAAAGTTGTTCTTGTAAATTCTCTTCCTTTCTCGTTTTCGAAACGCTGACATACCCTTTTACGGTTGAGTGCCCTGCGTTCGATAAGGTATGAATGGAACTATCCAGACACATTGTATCGATCCACAGTGCACCCCAGACTAGCGTCTAGTCGCATAAGGCTACATCATTTCAATGAATTGGAAAGAAAGTCTGTGCCTTCCACGAATTCCCTTAAGATGATTTTTCATTTATTTATTGCATAGATGGGTGGACGAGCTCACAGCCCACCGGGTGTTAAGTGGTTACCGGAGCCCATACACATTTACAACGTAATTGCCGCCACCCACCTTGAGATATGAGTTCTAAGGTCTCAGTGTAGTTTTTTATTATAGTTTGTAATGTTTTAAATTGGCATTCTGTAATGTTAGATTTTAGTTTTTCAGTAGGTCTCGCCACGGGTTACAACCCTGTTAAATTCATAAAAAAATCTTGCACTCACATGGATTACAATAAAGGTTTGTTCGTGTCATTCACCAACTCATAAACTACTTCAGTGTAAAAAAATGTGTATGCGACGTAACATTTTTAGTAAAGAAGCAAATTACTTACTTCGTTTATCAGCCTAGATTTTAGACTCTAGAAATATAAAGTACACACTGAAGACGGAAGCAAAGTTATTGAAAGACTATCTTTCTGTCTGTTTGTAAGACCTTGATTTTTTTTGCATGTTTGGACACAGTAGTGTCTTAAAAGAAAAAAAAGTAAGGTCATTTCGACTTTCGCAGTGGACGAGTTTTTATTTGCTGATCTCAGATGTTTGCTTTTTTATTACTGAGTGAAAATTTTTGCAATTGGTGTATCTTACAAATACAAATCTGCTATGACTATCTGTAAAATAATATATTTTTTTAATGTTTTTATTTTAAATACCTCTATAGGAGCTTACTGCTCACCCGATGTTAAGTGGTTAATAGCAACCCATAGATATCACAGGAAGTCTAAGTTTCCATTGTGAATGTTCCACCCTTCAAACCGGGAGATATTACTGCTTCGCGATGGAAATTGGGTAAGTAGGAAACCAAATTGATGATTGAGCAATGAACGAACTCAAAACTTTATTATCAACAAGAACGCCGCCCTACAACACCATGTATTGATGATATTGTTAAAAAACACGTAATTAAATTGCGAATGAGTAATTTAACTAGGACTATCTTGTTCACCTCTAGGTACAGTTACACGATTTCACAGATCGTCTTACCCCGACAAATGACAGCATAGAGTAAAGTGAAGGGCAACACAAATAAGGCTTAATCAAACGTTGCAGTACTGGCGATTGTCTGCCCACCCTTTGCGTTACGAGTTCGCATGACTTCTTGTACGTTTTACCATCCAAAATGAGACGATCCCCATAAAGAAACATATAAGTTATTTATTCGTAGTAGATATGATGATTAAGACCAATGTCCTGCAGTTGTAGTTATTGGATATATTTGATAATGGAAAAATAGAGTGCAGAGAAGATCTGCTTTAAAGTTTCGACTATCTCGCGCTCCCCTATCGCATACATTTCGGACTAGTGCAAATACATCCAGACATTCGAAGCTACTTGCGACTGAGTGATTTTTAACCGACTTCAAAAAAGGAGGAGGTTCTCATTTTGCCTATATGTTTTTTTATGTTTGTTATCTCATAACTTTTGACTGGGTGAATCGATTTTGATGATTTTTTTTTATTGGAAAGCTGACGCTTCCCCTGTGGTCCCATTTATTTAGTCCAGTTCTGATAATGGTATCTATGAGAAAACCATATAAGTCTTAAATTTGCATTAAGTACGTGCGCGACAAATAGATGAATAACTCAATATCATGCCAACAGATTTCGATGATTATTGTTTTTAGTGTATACTAATTTGATTTGGAATAATATTTTTCCATTTGAAGTTGGTTTTTGTTAAACCATGTCTATTTACAATATTTTACAATTATGTTTGACATTATTACTCTATGTTACGAACATAATTTCATCACGATATGTTCGAAAACAAAACACTTTCTTTTCAACTACTTTCTGCAGAGAATAAAGTGTCTAAGCTTGCGAACAGGAAGTATTCAGTTAATGTCCTAATTTATTTTTCGTGGTAGTCCATTCTATTTCAAAACATCCTGTTACGAGCGTCTCCTTCGTTTGACTTTTACGATGACTAATGAGATGAAAATAGATTCCGCGTTATCTTTATCTCTTGACAATTATCAATTTAATGACATTAAACGTCACTTTGGCAATGACAATAAAAACATTTGAAGATACTATAAAATGAATTTTTCTAATGAAATACGTACTTGACAAATGTTCACGATTGACTTCCACGTTGAAGGAATAACATCGTGTAATAAAAATCAAACCCGCAAAATTATAATTTGCGTAATTACTGGTGGTAGGACCTCTAGTGAGTCCGCACGGGTAGGTACCACCGCCCACCTACTTCTGCCGTGAAGCAGTAATGCGTTTCGGTTTGAAGGGTAGGGCAGCCGTTGTAACTATACTTGAGACCTTAGCACTTATATCTCAAGGTGTGTGGCGCATTTACGTTGTGGATGTCTATGGGCTCCAATAACCACTTAACACCAGGTGGGCTGTGAGCTCGTCCACACATCTAAGCAATAAAAAAAAACTGATTTCGGAATTGGAATTGGAATACATTTATTTCTGAGACATACATAAATTTATATACAAGTCTGTTCGTCACAGTTGCCTGCTAGGTATAATACATATATGGGCAATTTCGATAGCATACTCGTGAGTTTGTTTTTTTTTCACTCAACTAATTTTAGGGTTTTATCGACAGCTAAATATTCAAACCCTATTTATTTAAGATAAAGTCACAACAACTGATTTATTAAAAACTAAAATAAGGGTCAAACAATCAGAACAAAAAAGAACAAAGTAACCTAGTAAAAGGGAAAAGAGGAATATGAAAATACAATATATCAAACATATTAACCCCATAATATCATTTGTAAAAACATCCGCTTTTGGCGCAGTTTACAAGTTATAGAAAAGACCTTGAAGCTATACGATCGCTTTGCCCTACATGTTGAAATTGCCAAGACAGTAACTTAAAGTTCATTTAAGATTCAGGGCATCAATTATAGGGTACATTTTTTTACTGGTACACTGTATTGTAAGCAAACAGACGCTTGAACCACCGTCCAGCATATTTCTAGCGCGAAGTAATTATTAGCTCCGATTTGAATAGTGAGACACTGGTTATTCTATTATATAAATTTAAAAGTAACCTTTTTTCTCAGGGCTGTAATATCGGGATAAAGCAGTGAATAGCCAACTTCTCTAAAGTCGCTTTTCGTGGTGGCCGCAACTGACTACTCTTTGGAATCGGCTCATGCAAAAACCGGTCTCTGCCGACGCCTTGGACACGTCCTTACGGATCCGCCCGATTTACGAACACTGTTATTAGACGCCTGTTTTTACGACCGACCGACTGCCTGAATTGGCCCTTCTTCATCAGACGTCCTCCCATTCTAAATAAATAAAATTCACACCTATCTTTCAAAAGTAAGCTACATGACAGCTACAGATGAGCGCCGGTGTAAGCTACACCGGCGCTCATCTGTGTATTACTTACTATAAATCGATTTGCCTGTTTAAATATTAGTGAAGTACACGCATTGCGATACCAGGTCTCTGATATTATCATATTTTACTTATATAACATCATATACTTGTACATATATATGTACCTACTACTACAACTACAGACTATAAATATATATAAAAACAGTGTCAGCTTTACAGCATAATTATGTAGTTACCGCAAAGCAACCGTGACTTGGGATCGCGTGACTCTATTGATTGTATTAAATAGTAATATGCACAGCGAATAATTGTCAATAACATTGATGTTTGTCTTGGTGAGATGACGGTAAAAATGTTGTCCTATTTTTTTATTTATTAATCTGCTTTTATTGTTTATGGGTCACGGCTATTTTGTTCCGCTACTTTATTATTTATTACATTAGATATCCAGGGGAAATTTGTAAGATAGGTGTTTTGTGAACAGCTACGATTTCATTAGTAAGTTTAGGAAAAAAACAACTAAGATTTACACCATACGTTGTCTCCGTTTTTGTTTGTAATGTACTTTTAGCACCCATCATAATAGTTGTTTCTAAGTTAAGTTACATAAAGCCGCAAGTTGTTTCGTGGCCCGTGTCTCAATACAGGAGTCCCGTATGGTTTAGTGTTCAATACAGCGATTTCTTGATGGCTGGGTAATAGCGGCTTTCGATACTACACACTGTAACAATATATTTTACGAACTAAAACACCCTATATAGTCATTTCGAAGGGCGTACACTTATAATAGAAGAGTTTGTAATAAAATACAGCTCTGACCTTTCCAGTGAGATCGATGTGCATAGTAGCGAGGGCATGATGCTATTTACGTAGAACCGGTCCGGTCCGCATTATGCATCCGTCTCAAGGCCATGGCAAGTTTTATGAATACGATAATACCATAATTAAAAACGCATAGTATATTTATTAGCTCACACCGGTTAACTCTTAACCGGAGCCCATAGACAACTACAACATAAATGCCGCCACCCATCTCGAGACATGAGTTGTAAAGTCTCAGTTTTAACAGTACAACAGCTGCCCTACCCTTCAAAGCATTACTACTTGTCGGCAGAAATAGGCGGGGTGTTGGTACCTACCCGTGCGGACTCATAAGACGTTCTACCACCAGTAAATGTAGGTACACATGCTACATTTCTTAGCCAGCCTGTCTTTAACAACAGTTAATTATGTTTTGACTACACTGGTAGCACTGAATTTGTTTGCGTCAAGGTATTCGAAATTATAAGCTCAATACTGGTATAGCTATCTAAACGAAATTGCTTTCCAAAGGAATCTGCAGAAAACGATCCATTTAAGATACTTTAAGATCACACCACAATTTAAGATACTTATGGAATATATCATAATATTTATAACCCAATTAGACCACAAATCTGGTGGATGTACATTTTCAAAAGGTCGAGTACGAAATGCCGTCGACATGCGGGACGCGTGTCTTTTTGTTATCAGATGTTCTAAATTTTCGCGAAGCAGCCACGTCAATATAACCGATGAAATGGATGTAGATTTAAATTTGATATGGCAGGCGGATTGAATTTGTCACTTCTTTGCTCTGTAGGCTTTTTTGATTATGTTTTTTTTTAATAGAGTAAAAGTAAAACTATTTGCAAACCTTATCAAATGTTTTACTTATTCAATCCACACTCATAAAGAATTTTCCACTAACTTCTATTAAGTAATGACGTGGATTTAACGTGCAGATTTACGAGTTATTTTTACTGCTTTTTGTTTGCTTTTCTACTGAGATTAAATAAATATATCAGTGGCAAAATTCCACTTTCCTTAGTAAGTGATAAAATACTTCCCTGAATATGAACAGGGTGTCGTTATTGCGATTTTCTTTTTAAGACGTAATTTATGTTAATTTAAGATACTAACAATAATATTTGCAGATTTGTTCATTTATCCAAATGAGTTTAAATGTTGTAAGCACCGTTGTAATTGTTGGTACTTAAAGCAATATTCTGGTCTAGAAATAAAAAGAAATCATTACACGGATTTTTCAAAATTCAAACCCATTCTGGCTGAGCCCGTGCTCGCCCACCTGTCCTTGTAAAACTGGAAAGACCTCAGGGCCACCAGTAAACTCTCAATCATAAAAAAAAGTAGAATTATTTTCAGAGATATAGTGGATTTCGTGACGCAGCATCTGAGTCGACCGACTGGAGCGAATCACACAATACACTTATTAGATTAAAGATTGAAGAGAAGAGAAATTAAAGATTGATAATGAAATTTACTTCTATATTTACCTTTACTCTGTATACCTTTATACGGAAACTTTTAAATAAGTATTAAATATCATTATCAGATTTCTTCTACTGGAATTGTTACTCCAACTTCCTACGGTAGCTAAGTTGCTATTAACGTCTCGCGCGGTGTATTCACTAGTATTAAATAGTTTAGAATAGGTATTTATCTAAAGCAGTAAAAAGATAAACATTTCTTAGTATACATTATGCAATAAGCGTCGTAGGTACATGATGAATAAAATAGTTAAACTCGGGAGTGTAGGTGGTGTGATTTGCACTTCTTTAACGTTCGGCCCATATAACTGATTCAAATTGATTCACTCACTGGCGCCGCTGAACTATTTTGTGTACACTTACGTACAAAAGATTATCAGAATTATTTCACTTTTCCTGCCGATATAAATCAATCCACTTTTTTTTTCCTACCTATGCTGATAGCTTTGAGAGGCTATTTCAGCTTCATCCTAACNAGGTGGTGTGATTTGCACTTCTTTAACGTTCGGCCCATATAACTGATTCAAATTGATTCACTCACTGGCGCCGCTGAACTATTTTGTGTACACTTACGTACAAAAGATTATCAGAATTATTTCACTTTTCCTGCCGATATAAATCAATCCACTTTTTTTTTCCTACCTATGCTGATAGCTTTGAGAGGCTATTTCAGCTTCATCCTAACGTGTAGGTGTGCTCACAGGGCTCAAACCGGAGTGTTGCTAATACTGGCCCTAGCAAGAGCAGTACTTCGCAGAATCTACCACCGGATCGCAAAAGTGACCCACAAGAAGATACGGCGAGAAACTCAGTGGGCTGTGTCTACGGGTTAACCAATCCACAAGATAACAATAACGTTGCTGCGAATATGGGGGCGCATTGTTAGCCTTCTTAGTGGTAGACCACATAGATCTGCCATCTTGCGCTGAAAGAGATGACCTCCAAAGATCCTTAGAATGGCTAGACGTAATATTTTAAGATTTCTTACACCGACAGTCCGATGTGGCTCGATTTAAATTTGAAATTAAAAATAAAACACTTGTTTTTTTTAAACATTCTTAATGTAAGATGTTGTTAACAACTTCTTAGTCTGTGTAGCGTAACCTGTTTTTTTAATATAAACTTTACAACTGTTTTAGTGATGGAACTTTAAGTATTTCAAACAACTATTCAGCTTCCAATCTAGTTGCACGAGTTTCGTCTATGCGCTGTCATTGTCTGTATAATTTTATAATCGTAGAGATGATCTCGTGTTTACTTGATAGGGTTTTTTTTGTGATCTTTGAAAAACTCGTTTGTAAAAACCGGGATTTTGTTGAAAGTTTCTATTTTTGAAATGTGAATGAACTAATGTTGGGGCTACTTAATTTATTATTTTTTTGTTTATTTTTTTAAGGCGACTTTAATGTTTCGAGCTTTCGAAGGCGGTTTTAATTCCGCATGGGCTCGTTTTTTCCACTCCGTCCAGCCTATAACAACTATACAGTCCGGTTAAAACATTTGAAGAGCCAATAAAATTGAGACTAGTTAAACCTCTTTTCCGTCAACTCAAAATCCGTCAACAACACAATAATATTCCGATTTATTAATTTATCTATGTATCTAAATTAACATACTTAAGAGACTTGTGCGAATATTTAACGGTAACTACCGTCAGCAAAACCGGTGCGTAACCGGTTTCACTTCGCGATCTATATATGGAAACCGATCGTTTGGTATATTACCGGTTTTCGTTGTCACCAGTAATTTCACAAAGAGATCAAATTTGCTTTTTTCGGTTTATGAGATGGTTCTTTTCTGGCAATATCATTATTTCCTTGTACATAAGCAAGATCAATCAAAGAGCTGAAGCATTTTATAGAAACTTTAAAAGCTATTTTCTTATCAGCAGTTAAATATTGATAAAATTATGAGAAATTTTTCAAATTTTATTAATGATTGAGAGCAGAAATAAATATAGTTACAAAACATTTTCAGGAGCCAATTTTATTACAATTTGAAGTCCTAGAAGTTATTACAAAGTTTAATCTAATAAAGCATCATGATAGATGAATAGAACAACTATACAATATGTCATAAATTTATTTATAGATTACAATTGTAAAATAACATCAACCATCCTATTAAAATCGATGAGGGATTTGAGGGATATTTTAGCGGTGGATGGAATAAAAATACAATTAGTCAGTTACTATTGATGACCACAAGAACTGTAAAACATTCAAAGTATCAGCAAGTATTCATGGACATTCTAAATATGAAGTCATTTCTTAATAATTTAATTATTTGTTCTGAAATACTAACATTTTGGGATCATTGTCATCGGTGTCATTAAATGTGTTAAAATATTGTAACAATTCATGAGCACTTTGAATATTGACGAAAGTAAATAAATAAAACATGTTACATTATTTACTGAGCTGTTACAACCCCGGAGCAGAGTTCATTCCACTTCCTCAAACCACAGTGTGTATCCAGATAAAATGATCTCTCCTACACAGTGTTTCATGTAATACTTTGTGGCATCCTTCAAACTATATTTGAAATAGTTCAAAGCAGTAGGTTATAACTTTTTTGCTCCTCGTATTACCGATTTCTGTGACTAATGATGACCACTACAGTGAGCCGTAAGAGTAAGCTATAAGTATACAGCTCACGTTAGCATAAAGCACTACTAGGTCATCTACCATTGAAGACAATAATAATTTATCAATATTTTTGAGTATTATTATATTTTAATGTAATTTATATATTTCCTTTACATGCTTACATCATTAAAACGTAAACCGTTTAATTAGTAGAATATATTATATGACCAATTAAAATTCATTAATTTTTTAGATAAAAAATCTTTTTTATATTTTAAGCTTTATTTTATGTAATCAGATGGGTGATTTTAAAAACTTATCTACGTAAAATACAGTAACTAACTAACTATCTAAGATACATATTATCTTATGTGTATAACCAATGTACGTACCTTCAAAGACATATTGTTTATTAATCGATTTTCAGCATTCAGCTACGAGGGTTGTAGTCATTATTTTTAAAAGATCAAAATATAATCACACCACTGTTTTACACCAGAAAGAATTAATTTTACAATGTTTACTGAATTATAACATCAAATAACTTAGTAAAAATGGATTTATTGTAAGTGTACGACAACGCGGTATTCTTTGCGCCAAAATTTAAAAGTATCTTACTTAGAAGACGTCCAACAACAACCACAATGACGTTTCGTCTGTTTTTCTGTTTAAAAACTTCAAAATTGTATTTTTTTCCCGACCTAGTAACTAAGACTTTTAAGCCATGTCTCATTTTAAATTAATTCTTATTTTTATGAAAAATGATCATATGGAGTGAAATGAAATGAAATGAAGATGATTAATTTGAAACATCAATCAACTGGGTTGAAATGAAATGAAATGACATGAAATAATATGGGATGAAATATAATCTCAGTAAAATGGTGGTTATTTACTGATATATGTCGTGATCTTATTTTATAATTTTTAAAAATCCATCGTAACAATTTCATTGATGCAAGCCATAATAGTACATACTTAAAAACCTACCCTCCACGAGCTATTTACTAGTACTATGTCGTCTGTAATTTAATTTTTACATTTTCTAATTCGTTACATCTGAATGTTTAGTTTAACGCATTTTTAGTAAGTTATTTACTGGTAAATTGCTTAATAAGAATTAAGCAATGAATATGCACACAGTAATGATTACTGTAACTTTATAAGCATCAAGCCATTTTAAAATTCCTAAAAAATATATCTAGTTACATGTCTCATTTTGACAGTTTTGACATTAATGAAAAGCTTATTTGACGTTTAGTTTTAGTAGGTAGGCGTAAGACCACTGAATATAGGTCTATGGTAAGACCTAATAACCTAAAACCAGGTGAATGAAGTTAGCCCCTCAAAAAAATTTTTTTTTCCTATTTTATACTTATTTTCTATTAATTCGTTTGTTCATCATTTGTTCATGATTGTTCACTGTTAATAATTGTTTGTTCTGCAGTTATTTATTTAAAAAAAATATTTAAAAATATACCTACAAGTTAGCCCCTCTAATGCAATTTTTAATATTTTTTCATCCTTAATGACTCGTAAATATTCATTTTCGATTGTTCTTATATAAAACACGTTTGTTCTCTTTCAAAATTACTCGTTTTTTGTTTAATTTACTATTTTTATTAGTTGAATAAATGTATGCAAAATATGTGTACTGCGCATGCGTCAACTATAATGCCTAAACTTTCTACGCGGTTTTAATCGTGAAAAAAAAAAC
>NW_021011605.1:843763-893379 GCF_003987935.1 Bombyx mandarina
CTTGATAAGTTTAAAATTTGCGTGCGGTGCGGTAGTGCGGTGCACCTTCCTTGAGGTGCGCTGCGGTAGTGTGTTACGGACTTTAGAGTCAGCAAAACAATTAAAATAGATTGTAATAGTCTAAGAAGAACACGTACTCAAAATACGATAACATTCAGCATGCTAGAAATGGGCTGATGGCACTGTACTATGCCATATCTATAAGTTTTGCGGCAAACGACAACTTTATAAAATCAGTGTAGCAAATTTTAAAAATCGTCATATCGTTTACTTGGAAAATTTGAAGCACGAACTCGTCTTAGATTTCACATAATATCTAAATCACATCATCTTTGCACATAACAATATACTTACTTCCTATTAAAGTATAAATTCTACAAATACATTCATACTCAACAATATTTAAAATAAAATAAGCCAAGCACGTTTATCGATAAAACCTACTAACATTACAATCTTCTGGGCAGCACTAAAACCGCCATGTTTTGTGGCCAGATGACGTCACAGTGGCACGAATTTTTGGTTGACGTTTCATTTCCATAGGTTTCCTACTTCAGTGGTAGGTAGGCGTAAGACCACTGAATATAGGTCTATGGTAAGACCTAATAACCTAAAACCTAATAACAACTCAATAACTTTAATTTTAATATTTCAATTTATTACACAATAATATAAAAAGCTATTGTCGTTTAAAAAAGTTGCAGTCAATCCAATTGTATTATTACATTTCTGAAAGCCTAGAAGTAGTGCTGCCATCTGTTTTTGTATCAACTGACTTAATGTTTTCGTGCAGGAATAAGATCCATTTAAATTCACAGTATTCGTGGTTCATTCGATTGACTTGTTCACCATTAAATGTGTTCTTACACTTTCAGTAGCGCTTTTAGAGTCATACTTATCACTATGTACTGTTCTCAAATGTTCTCGGAGATTAGTTGCCATATTAGTAGGATAATTGCATATATGACACTTATACAAACAAAGACCTTTATGACGGCCGCTTCGAAGGACATGTTTTCGTAGATTTTCCTGAAAAACATATTTGCTTTTATTCAAAATTAAAGACGTTATTCGATATATTTTATACCAAATATAAAAAAAAAACGATTAAAAAATATCTATTGATCTATGTATCTGATTCTTTTTAAATATTGTTCTAATTCGTTTCTTAATTTATGAATTTTTCTAATTCTAATAATAATGAGTATTCTTATTAATTACCAAACTTCCACATGTAAACTGGCAATATGGACAGCCATAGGGTTTGATTCCTCTGTGACAAAGCATGTGCCTTTTGAAATGACTAGCTTGGTCCGTCTTGAAAGAACATAAGGGACATTCGTGGTGTTTTATTCGTTCGCCATGTGTTCGTCGGTGTCTGCAATTGTTTATAATAAATAAAATTAAGTGCATGCTCGCGACATCTATCTGTTGTATAATTAAAGAAATAGTTTAAAAATGTTAGCGCCATCTATCGTAACTATTGCTTACTAATAGTTGAACTGTAGCTGCATTTTAATGGTTCAGCCACTAGATACTAGATGTCACTATATACATGTCTTTAATCTCGGTAAAGATGACTAAATGCAGTATTTACCTGGCTAATTTACTAATAGTGTTTGCCACATAAGTACATTCTTCATGTGGACATTGCAGCATAGCACCGGACCTCGAAAGCTCAGTACAGTCCACAGCTACGTGACGGGTTAAAGCAGATCTGAAGTAGAAAAAAAACGTAAAAAGTAAAAATAGTAAAAAGCACAGTGGTGGATACCGATGATAGTAAAAATATTTTTGAGATTTCTTATCAGATTTTTTTTCTGCCTGATAGCTGATAGCCTTGAGAGGCTATTGCAGCGTAACCTTAGCTAGTACGTGAGCTCACGGGGCTCAAACCGGAGTGATGCTAACACTGGCCCTAGCAAGAACAGTGCTTCGCAGAATCTACCAGCGGATCGGAAACGCGACACTGAGAAGATCCGGCGAGAAACTCAGTGGGCTGTGTCTGTGGTTAAATTCGCTCGTCGAGCCCTTCGTCGCAAGCGACGGGTTCGACGAGGACGGTGATCGGTGCCTGTGGTGCCTAAAAGCACCGTTAATGGACCGGGAGGATCCGTAATGACGTTCAAAATCTTCACTTCTATGTTTAGTACTGAAAATTCTGATACCAAGTTTCTTTTTATAATTGCGTATGTTAATTTGTTGCAGATGAGCAGACGAATGCCGGTCCCACCAGTGTGCCCCTGGCAGCAAACGTAGGGGAGCTATTCCAACTCCATACAAATTTGAGTTAACTTTAACGCGATCGAGAAGTTAAAAAACTCGCACTAAGCTTATTGGTAATAAGTGATAACCGGAAGCCACAGATAGCACAAGAGTCACGACATGAGGCGGAAGTCTCCATGTATCTGGAATGCGTGAGAAAATAATACTTTATGGAAAACTCGTTATTTCGTAATATTCATATGATAAATACGGGCTTATTTAATTTAGGCTTTGAAAACTAAACAGATATAACAATGTTATTACAGGTACGTTACTATTTTCTATAATAAATGATTTCTCAATTATCTATTTGCGACAAAACAAGTTTCATTTTTAACCAACTGTTCTAAATTCAAATAACATCCTTTAGGAGGACTTAGCAGATTTCCTAGACCTCAAACTGGCAACCCCGCGCCGGTTGACTTAGAATTGCATTAATGCAAGTGGCAATAACGCGGAGATATTGCACAAGTTGGGCTCATCAGCGGCGCTGCATGCAGTGTGCGCGGACTGCAGCTCGCGAACGATTAAACTTTTGTAATGGACGCGTTGACTTGATTCATACGAGCGGTGGTTACTTTGAATTGAACTTAGCCTTCAAATGACTTTAGGATGAAATTTCCTAACTACAAACATAGACTGACTTACGTATAACGCTTCTGCAGTTAAATAGTGTCAACGATTTTTTATGTTATTTTTTAATTAAAGTTGTTTGACTTCGTTGTTGGCCATTAAGTAAATTACTTTAGAAGAGGTCTAATTGATTGATTGAATTCATTGTTAAAATTCGAAACACTAAATAATGATGAATAAATATAGAGTGCAATATAACAACTTCATTCTTTACATGTTTATATCAGTTAATCATAAAATAAGATAGACACAAATAAACAAGTGCGGGCCAAAGTAATTGAGCGCACGATTACTCCGATGAGCCGTCCGCAACATCAGAGCTCGAATAACAAACACGTGCGTACAATAAACTGTACCTATCTCGTATATTTCGAACGGCTGAAAATATCGCGTGCATCCGGGCAAGAATTTATTACTGCAGGGCATAAAAATGTCAGCGTTGGCAACACGGCGGGCGAGATGACGGGCGGGATGACGGGCGAGATGACGGGCTCTCGGCGCATTATCAAAGTGGTACATGTCAAGTTATGATCGCGTCACGACGGCGCGAAGGAATTGTAGTGACAGTTGACAAGGAGCGCATCCGCCGCGACGCGGACTTCTGTTTAGTCGTTGTTGGAGCCGACAGTGTGATTCGCGGTTTATTTCTGTGTATTCATGTGTTGAGGTTTAGATGTTCGGTGGGAGGGAAGGTTAGTTGAATGATCTGGACGATACATCTGCCGCTTTACTGCTGTGTTGCAGAATAGTGGTCAACTTTAAAATAACATACCTATTCCGTTTCAAATCATCGACGAGCAGCTGACTTGTTTGAAATACTTCAAGCCTGGAAGAATCAAACAACGAGACTCACTCACCTACTATTAAAATTGTTTCCACATTTCTCGCATTCCCAATCAATATCCGGATCCTCGATTCTTTCAACTATCGGCACTCTGGGCATCTTGCCGGTGGTGCCGTGCTCGTTTTTTTGATGGTTTACCAAAGTCGTCTGCCTGGTGAAGTTCGCTCCGCACGTCCCGCAAACAAATGGTCTTTCAAAGGTATGTTGCCGCAAGTGCTGACGCAGGGACGCCTTCTTAAAGCTCTTAGGGCAAAGCGGGCACGTATATTTTTGGAAGACCTTTTCAACTCCTTTAATTATTTTTGTTTCTTTAACCGGCTCGGTGTGTAGAACTTCGTGAAAGAAGCATTCCGCTTGCGAGTCTGTCGTAAAGAGACATTTGCTGCAGTTCCAAAAGATGGACGCGTTGGAAGAGGAAGGTTGGAATTTACAAGCTTCGGATCTGATATGCCTGGTCACTTCTTGGGAGAATATGAAGGTCATTCCGCATTTGGGGCATCTGAAAATTCATGAAAAGTTTTTAGGACTTTTTTACGAAATCATCTTTTAATTAGCATTAGTGATGGTAGTTCGGAATTACTGCTCGTCTATCAAAGAGTCACCGCAGCGGGCGGTTTAAGGTTGTGTGCATATAAATGTTGTTTCATATATGCACACAACCCCTCAACGCACACGACACTTACACCTCGACGTGGTGGTGGCGTGTCATACGGTACTCAAAGAGCTCGTTTACCGTTTAGCGGTAGGCAGCGGCTTGGCTCTGCCCCTGGCATTGCTAAAGTCCATGGGCGACGGTAACCACTCACCATCAGGTGGGCCGTATGCTAGTCTGCCTACAAGGGCAATAAAAAAAAAAAAAAAAAACAAAATACACCAATAAAGCCTTACTTTTTTCTTATATCGGGATGTACTATCCGAATATGTTCCTTTAACATCAAGATGTTTCTCAAAACGACTTTCTCAGTACAGTAAGGGCATTTCTTGTTCAAGTCCTTTGTGGATCCTCCTTTTAGCCTGATGCGGTTTTCTCTGCTTTTGATCCTGTGTTCAGAAGTCTGTCGATGTATCTTGGCTTCCAAAGAAGTATTAAAAGTTTTCATACAAACGAGACAGAAATAAGCTTTCTGTTTGTGCTTTCTTTTCAGATGGGCAGCCAACGTTAATGAAGATTTGAACTTCACTTTGCAATGCTGACAACGATGGAATTCTTGGTAGTCATCTGTTCCAGTATAAGCTAATGGATGACTTGTTTTGATGCTGTGCTTTTTCATCTCAATATTATATTTAAACTCCATTGAACAAGTCTCGCATTTGAAGATTGTCTTCTTCCTTATGATGATCGGCATGGATCTGTTGACGACGGCCACAGCTTCGCTATGAGTTGGACTCGATAAGTGGTCAAGCATCTCTTGAGAAGTCTCACATTCGAATTTACAAAAAGAACACCAGAATCTACCCTCAATTAAATTTGTTTTCTCTTGATGTTCTTCTGTGAACCAATGCTGCATAAAATTCGATAGCCAATTAGTGTAAAACTTGCATGGATTGCATTGGAAGGGTGATTGGTGTACTATAGCCACAATGTTGTCGAGTATGAGCTTTTGATAAACTTCGCTATCTACGGCGGTTGTTTTTCTAAAGTGGTAGTGGGAAATCAAGTGCTTGCCCATCAAGTGTCGTCTCACCCTGGAGTCACAACCGATACAACGGATGAAAGTAGTTTTCCTTTTACGCTTCTTCAATTGTATTTTGACGCTTACTTTCGTGGGTTTTGTTTTTTTCCTCTGAGTGCGAGTGTATATACCATCGTTAACAAACCGAGACGGACGAATGGTGCGCTTCGGTTTGATTGGTTTTAAATGACCAGAATATTCCAATTCACGTTCGGGAAGAACTTTCTTTATATGTAAACTGGACTTTAAATGTTTGTCGTAAACCGCTCGGGAACCAAGTCGTCTGTTGCAAGGACCACACCAGTACTGTATGGAACCCTTACTCTGAATGATTGGTTGCATAATCTGAGTTTTCTCATTGGCTCCAGGTACCCATTTGCCTTTAGTATGCCCTGGAGGTGGAGTTTCATCATCTTCATCGCGATCTGGTAAATCAGATTTCCATTTACCGGTTTGCTCGCCATCGTTTGGATTCCAAGCTTGGTCGGGTGAAGTTGGTCTCCATTTACCTCCTGTATAATTCGGTGGCGGTTTCCATTTTTGACCGCTAACGTGTTCATCGTCGTCATCGTCCTCAGAGCCTTCCGAATCATCACTTTCGTCATAGAGATCAAAAGAAACATCTTTCTTTACGGAACCGCTTATACTTGCAACGGCATTGATCAGTTTAGTATGATTGTCTACGCTGGTATCTGTGGTCAAACTGTGGCCTCCAATCCAGTGTTCACCTCGGCTATCCAGTGGGCTTACTCTTTGACTGGATGTGGACGGTGCATTCTTACTATCAGAAGGTTTCGTTGTAGAAACGGGTGGGGTAAGACTTGTCTTTTTCACACTGCTTTGGAGTTCTAGAGATTGGAAGAAGATGTCAGCACCCAAACTGCAGCTTGGGTCGAGAGTGTCGATTGGCGGTAGATCAGGTCTCTTGTTGACTTTGGCCTTGCCGCACTTGTCTTTTCTGTGCTTAATGTAGCTGTCCAGGCCTACGATCGTGGCGTTACATTTGATGCAGAGATGTTTGTCGTCATCATCATCATCGCGGAGAGATAACATCTGGAATGTTTGAACACAATTAGAGAAATTTATCCTTAAAATTTACAAGTTACTTAAAATTCGTATCATTTAAAACCGGGGCATCGCACAGCAATGCGGCGGTCTCGTGGGGCGTCTACATTAACCGAAGACTCCGTCACGGAACCTCGTCTAAAAATACACGATTATTGTGGACTATTTCATGGGATATTTGATGATCGTCAACAATGTCAGGATAAGTCTACAAAGGGGCCTTAAACGTTGCACTACAATTGCATAGTGCCGCCTAAATTGGAACTTTAAATTGTGCAACTGAAGTGCATCGTTTTGATGCCCTTTCCGGTTTAAACTTGACTCTAAAAATGCCCAGCTGTGTTCCTAATATTTAATGTCCCGGACGAATATCCGTCCAATTACTTGTCTTGGCTGAATCATCAACGCAGAGCCTGAACCACTTGGGCTAGAAACTTAAAAAATTGGGTGGTTAATGCCTTTAATATGATAAGAATCCATCAAGAAAGAATTATTTTGAAATTTCATCTCTAAGGGGTATAAAAAAACGTTGCAAGAAAGCTCCTCATTTTCAAAGTAAGTTTACAAAATTTTCTATTACCCACCCATTTCTGGTACCGACTGGCATATCCGCGTTTTTTCAAAAACGCATTCTTAAGTATGTGAATTGAGGGTTGGAAGTTCAACACTAAATATTCTTATTTAAAGTTTGTGATTTTTTTTATGAATTTTTGTTTTATATTTTATTATATAATACTTTCAGGATAATACCCTGATTAACCGTGGCGAAACCGGGCCAGGTCGTTAATAGGGAGGGAGTAAATAGAAACACTCCGTCTACTGTTAGACAGGAGCTTGGTATCGAGGACCGCAACTGAGTCGGATAGGCTCCTCTGAATTCAACAGCAATAACATTGGCTCTCATGTTACATTCGGATAGCCTCCTCTGAATTCAACAGCAATAACATTGGCTCTCATGTTACATAACTGCTTGTTATGTAATTTTTCGATGAGCCGAAAATCATATTTACATATACAAATCATTGATGTTTTCTATTTTAAGAGGTTAATATAAACAAACATTTAAATTAAAAAGTCAACAATAAAATTATCGTCGCATCACCAACCCAAGTCACGGCACGTAAGCAAAGCCCGCAGCGTTTTAATGCCGCATTTTTTAGTGTATTTGTGAACGAATCTTAACGAATTATAACCGCTGAAGTTTCCTCCTGTTTTGCATAAAGCGATTGAGTTGTTGAATTATTTGCATTGTTCCTGTAGCTGGTGCAGTCGTTAGTCACTGTTGCAACGCTGTGGCAAAAATATTATTCCATTTATTTATATGTTTTTATTTATAAGTGTATACGGACTTTAGAAGCGGTCGTGATTTAATCCATAGTTTTAATGAGGTAAAACCCAATTGAATAATGAGAGCTTAATCCCTAAACAGGCGCTAATGTAAAAACAAGCGTATTGAAACAAACGATTTTATCTATGAACGAATAATAATATCGTGTAATAACATTGAACTCTCACAAATATAAATGTAGTGCTTAGACGGGTAAACTGGTTACTGGAGACCATAGACATCACTACATGAATTACACATTAGGCGCCAAGCCTCAGTTGATAACTGTTCCACCCTTCTAACCGGAACGCATTACTGCTTCACAGGAGTAATAGGTATGGTGGCGCTATATAACCATGCGGGTTTACAAAACGTCGTACCACCGGTAATTTTGCGTAATTCACTAGTCTTTTTTTTCTTAGATGGGGAGACGAGCTCGTAGCTCACCTGGTGTTAAGTGGTAACGGGGCGCATAGACATTTATTACGTAAATGCAGCCACACACCTTGAGATATGAGTTCTATGATCTCAGTATAGTTACAACGGCTGCCTCACCTTTCAAACCGAAACGCATTACTGCTTCACGGCTGAAATAGGCAGGGTGGTGGTCCCTACCCGTGCGGACTCACAAGAGGTCCTACCACCAGTAATTGACCCGTAATTACCCCAGTAATTGACCAGTAACCGCCTGACGGATTCGAACACCGGTGCATTGCTATATACGAATGCACCGGACGTCTTATCCTTTAGGCCACGACGACGTAAAAGACTTAGAGCATATTACGAGGCCGCAGGAGTTGAGTTACCACCATACTGCCATTTCAGGCTCGCGACAGTCGCCTGTTTTCGTATGAAGGTTGGGACAGTTGTTATTGCAACGTAGTTGGGAATTCAACTTCATTGCTTAATGTGGGGTAGCGAAATACACGTTCTGTTGCTACGGGCCAAGTGGGTCATGCCCGTCATGTCTGACAGTCTACCGTTTAAAACATAAAGTGTGAGTGCGTATGGTTGGTGCCATGTTTACAACAAAACTAATAATCTCATGAAAAGGTTTTAGGAAATCAGAACACACAATAAATCATTTTTCCTAATTAATAATGGGGCCTAATTGCTGCAATAGAGGTTGGCTGACGACGTGCTCGAAGGTCGCTGTACTGGCGCAGGGCGAAGGACACGCTCCGAGGTGCGAAACGAATAATCATTAAATGTGGCTAACTACTACGGGTGCTAAACTCGATATTATTATTGAGGGATTACTGGTGACTCGAAGGCCTTTCCAGTTTCACCAGGACAGGTGGGCGAACAAGGGCTCAGCCAGGAGGGGTGGGATTGCGCTAACAGCCACCCGAGCGCCTCCAAAGGAGACCTAACAACTCAAGAGTAGCTGCTTTGCGAATGAATCCACTGGATCGTAATCGATCCTGAGAAGATCCGGCGAGAAACTCAGCGGGCTGATATTCAGGTTCGGTTGCATAGTAAGACTAAATCAGGCAGAAACACTCAAGTATTTAATGTAAAGATTTTAATATAAATTTTACATGTAGTTTTAGGGTCGTACGGCCTTAATTTAAAACTAAACAGGCAATTTATTTGAGTTTATTTTTTTTTACATAATTTAAATGTCCGCTCGATATTTGAAGCACTGGCAGAGTTGTTTGTTTTTCTGAATTAGAAGAGTGACCTAGAAGACTGATGGATGTCAATAGTGCACTGGCTTCAACTGACGACTCGGGGCGAACTATTTTATTTTTAAGTACTATCTTCTATAGTTAACAGGTAATCTTTAATAACACTGCTGTTGTCGATTAACACGTGGAAATTTCAAGGGTTCCAGTTTTTGCCATTGCGTCACAGTATCCATCAAAACATAAAAGCAATCGTATTCCCGTGGTACAACTCTAGAGTGACACGCGTCAATCGTCCTCGCGCCGCCTGACACCATTGTGGTTGACAAACAGCTGACAAATGACAGCTGACAAATGGCCGCGCTGTCACCGCCTAGTCGTTAACGTCATTATTGACAGTACACTTCGTGGAAAATTTTAAACAATTCCTATGCGATATTTTCTATTGTTTCGAATGTACAAATTAGTAAACTGATTAAATTGTCAAAATAATTGAAGATATAATTTTCTTATAATTTGATTATAATTTGCGTAATTACTGGTGGTAGGACCTCTTGTGAGTCTGCACGAGAAGGTACCACCACCCCGCCTATTTCTGCCGTGAAGCAGTAATGCGTTTCGGTTTGAAGGGTGGGGCAGCCGTTGTAACTATACTTGAGACCTTAGAACTCATATCTGAAGGTGGGTCGCGCGCATTTACGTTGTAGATGTCTATGGGCTCCAGTAACCACTTAACACCAGATAGCCTGTGAGCTCGTCCACCCATTGCAATAAAAAAAAAAGATAAACTTAAAATTGCCATCTAATAACCACCATCACCGAAATTCAACGACGAGTTACAAGATTCGATTTTGCTTGATGCAATGTCCCACCCTTCAAAGCGAAATGCATGACTGCTTCACAACAGAAATAGGCAGAAAGGCAGTATCTACATGAGCGGGTTGACAATATGAACCCGCCCTACAAAAAGCAATCACATTATTTATAAATTTTGCGGGTTTCACGTGTAAATCGTTCGTGAGCACGGATCATGTGTTGATCAAATAGGTATTTTGTAGACGAAATTCTCCTGTAAAATATATTTGCACGGAAAAAAGCTATTGTATTTTACCTACATTCAGATTTTGCATGATGGAATCATACAATCATGATTCTTGTTCATTGTTCATTCTTGTTATTCGTTCTTCTTCATTTTATAACACCTCTAAAATTATATCCAAGGTCGGGAACATGTAGCCGTATCACGAACAAAATGATCAAGCGTCAAGATTACCATAATTAAAGAAAATTAGGTTCATTGACTCATATAGTCACAGTATCTGTTTGACACTTAATTTAATATTTATTGTTATGGCGAGTTGAAATACCAGCTATTGGACAGCAAATTTATTCTAAATAATTATGACGAAAATAAGGCAAATATTATTGGAGAAATAGCAATGTATGGTTCATCAATCACAACACGATTAACATAACCAAATAAACTGAAACTACCATCCCAACTGGTAAAATGTTTTTTTTTTTTTAGGATGGTAGGATTACTGGTGGTCCAAAGGCCTTTCCAATTTCACCAGGACAGGGGTGACTTGGACCTTTACTCTCATCATCTCAGTAATATTATCTGTACTGGGTTGTGCAAGAAAATATGCCTTCCAGTGTGTACAAGTTTACCAACTCCAAGCAGTCAGTACATTATCATTGTTTTTTCTTCTTTTTGTATTGCATTTATCCCTGCTTTCCAGTTTTATTACTGCACTTTTTTTTTATTACTTAGATGGGTGGACTAGCTCACAGCCCACCTCGTGTTAAGTGGTTACCGAAGCCAATAGACATCTACAACGTAAATGCGCCACCCACCTTGAGATATAAGTTCAAAGGTCTCAGTATAGTTACAACGGCTGCCCCATCCTTCAAACCGAAACGCATTACTGCTTCACGGCAGATATTGTATGCCTGTCTTATTTATATATTTATATTTTATATAATGCCTTTATTTATATCCTAAAACTAAACATGGTCAATAGCAACTAAACAAAAAATAATAAGCT
Organism: Bombyx mandarina; assembly: GCF_003987935.1. The sequence goes on from NW_021011605.1 coordinate 855,247, forward strand.
GAGGATATAAGCACTGTTTAATCTTTGCTTTTTCGGTACTTTTAGGCATATAACATATACCATGCACCGGTAACCGTTTTCGTTCAACTCGACATATGCTATGAAGAGTTCCACATGCAACCTAACCCATAGCCCTCTGAGTTTCTCACCGGATCTTTTCAGTGGATCACGATTCCGATTCAGTAACATTTTCAATGAAGCTCTTTCGAGGGCTAGCGTTCATCATCAGGGTCGTCGTGCCCCCTTAAGGGCACGGAACGGGCTTCGGGGGGAACCCTTCTGCCCGGGAAAAGTTCTAGATGTTAGCAAATTCTCTCAGGCTGAGCCTGTGAGCTCGCCTATCTATCCAAGAAGCTACATTAGCCTTTCCACATTACTAGCAAACAGGTAAGGAATTGTTCGAGATGATACCGGCATCTCGTTTTTATCATCGCACCGCCCGCCACCGGAGCAAAGATCATCTATACTACCTTATATCTCAAGGTGTGTGGCGCATTTACGTTGTAGATGTCTATGGGCTCCACTTAACACGAGGTGGGCTGTGAGCTCGTCCACACATCTAAGCTATAAAAAAATATTTAAAAAAAACAGGAGCTACGCCGGTTATCCACAGTGCGTTTCCAGAAATCTTTTTTGCTACGTACCAGCTTTGGAATGAGCTCCTCTCTACGATGTTTCCCGAGCGCTATGACATTTCCTTCTTCAAACGTGGATTGTGGAGAGTACCTACTTAACGGTAGGCAGCGGCTCGGCTCTGCTCCTGGCATGGCTGAAGTCCATGGGCGACGGTAAACACTCACCATCAGGTGGGCCCTATGCTCGTCTGCCTACAAGGGCAATAAATATAAGGTAGTGAAAAATCTTTGATTATTTATTATTTATATTTCAATAATCTATTTAATATTATTATTCATGTAGAATGTTTAGTAAATGAAAATTATTTTGCGTTGGGCTACTAAATACATATACTTTGATACATTATTATTACAACAATTATTTTATTACTGTCAATTACCATTTCCCTGTTCACGTATTTACCAATATCTTAACAACTAGCGCGCTTCTCACAACTTCACCTCATTATTATCTTGACACAACACCCTTCACACTAACGCGACTGTGGCACTGACTTGTCAATCTTCAGCGCCACACACACACGCAGACGATATAGTGCAGACATTCGGTACTGTGTGATATGCGCTTGTGTGAGTTCACATGGTGCAAACGCGTAAGAAGTTTTCAGACACGGTCATAATTTTAAGTTTTTCTAAAAGTGAATAGCATTATAAATAAATAATCCTAACATTGCTCTTATGTACTAATGTTAAGGAACTATTTAGACTGGCATATACTCGCTCGTTCTGTATGCTAATCTACCTGTGCACGTCGGTAGAGAGCTTCTTGTAATTATAGGAAGTCAGGATATTTAATATAACTATATGAATTTAAAAATATGTGATAAAGTTTACCCATTACTTTTGTGTTAATATACCTACATAAGTCAATACTCGTCGTTTTCTTTAATGAAAGAATAAATGAATATACGTGTCCGTATTCTATCCAAGCAGATTAAGTTTTAAAGCATAATAGATTTTACGTAGAAACTGACTTGTCTCACAGGTAGCACTAAGTCACATTTCAAACACTATAATTAGGTGCAGATATTGTGTTTGTGTGGAACTGTACTTGTGTGCGGACGTCCGTCAGTCAAGCGTCAGCTCAGCTCCGGACCTCACCCGAAGTTTGTTTCAATTTATTCCTTTTATTTATTGTGAATTTAAAATTTATTCGAGAAAATCAGACCACATTTATCTCTAAGTACTGTTAATGCATTATGTTAAACTTGTAGTTTAAGTGCTTTGTACGTATGTCTGCTTTACCAGAAGGATTTGTATTGATGATAAAATGATCGGTGTCTTCAAATTTTTAATATATAGTATAGGTAAAAAGAAGTCTCAAGTCGTCATGGCCTAAAGGATAAGACGCCCGGTCCGTTCGTACCTAGCGAGTGATGCGATTGTGCCGGTGTTCGAATCCCGCAAGCAAGTACAAATTTTTCTAATTAAATACTTATTTACAAATGTTCCTAAACGACTTTAACGGCGAAGGGATAACATAGTGTGATAAAAATAAAACCGACCAAAATATTATTTTGCGTAATTACTAGTGGTAAGACGTCTTGTGAGTCAGGCCGGGTAGTAACGATTATTAAAGAATAATGACAGATAATTTATGTATCGTATCCTCCTCCAGTTATTATGATTTAGTAGGTAATGTTTGAATCCTGTGCCAACATTTACTTTTGTTTCAATGTATCCGGTTATTCAAAAATATAATGTTTATGTTAATAACAAGTAGAACAAACACTTCTTTAATAAAAGTTGTGGATATATTTTTTTTTAAATTAAAAATAAAACGCAACAAACACCTAAAGTCACAATCGGCATACACCCGCGACGTCGTCAAAGGCTGTCGTCCGAATAACGACGTCGGCATCGATCGGCGTCCCCCGCGCCCCGCACCCCTCGCTGTCACCTCGACACGATTGAAAGCTCGCCAAATATAACTGACCAGACATATTCACATACAAAGCAATGTTTTTGCACTAACATATCTCACGGGGTCTAGTAACACTAGACAGGTAGACCAGATCACAGTAATCTAGAAATAGATATTAAGGCACACGCACGATTGAGTGTTTGTATTAAAATATGGTGACATTCTTGATATAATTAAAAGTAATTCGTGGTTTAATCGCGTAATTTATTTAAATTTAAAATTTTCAACGTTCGGAATCCTACAATTGGTGAAGACAAAGGCTGCTTTTTTTTAAGCCTTCAAAAGTTTCGATTGAAAAAATCAATTTCCTAAGAAATCAAGCTTAATCCTAACTTTAACATACAGTGACATTTTGGTTTCCTACCCAAGCAACAGATATACGATGAAATATGATTATGTTGCGTTTTTATTGAATCAAATTTATCGTTGATTTAAAATTAAATGAAATTTATTACAAACACGAATGAAGAATATTGTTATAACATTAAGTGATATCAATTTTTTTTAAATATAATAATCTATCGAACTTTACACAACTGTGGAACTTTTTTAGGATCGAGAGATTTCAGGTACCATGCAGGGCTTATCCAAATTCACCAGGACTGGTGATTTTGAACCTGATCAAACTAACTGCTTTCGTATTTTTGAAATGAATGCCATTAATAAGAAATCAGATATTCAGTGATCTATTGAAGTCGTCGTGGCCTAAAGGATAAGACGTCCGATGCATTCGTATCGAGCGATGCACCGGTGTTCGAATCCCGATGGCGGGTACCAATTTTTCTAAATACGTAGGTACTCAACAAATGTTCACGATTCACTTCCACGGTGAAGGAATAACATCGTGCAATAAAAATCAAACCCGCAAAATTATAATTTGCGTAATTACTGGTGGTAGGACCTCTTGTGAGTCCGCACGCGTAGGTACCACTGCCCCGCCTATTTCTGCCGTGAAGCAGTAATGCGTTTCGGTTTGAAGGGTGGGGCAGCCGTTGTGACTATACTGAGAACTTAGAACTGTATCTCAAGGTGTGTGGCGCATTTACGTTGTAGATGTCTATGGGCTTCAGTAACCACTTAACACCAGGTGGGCTGTGAGCTCGTCCACACATCTAAGCAATAAAAAAAAATCTATATTTATTGTATAAAAACAAGAAATTCAAGAACTGGTCATCAATCCCCCAACGAAATTTGCGAAACACATTGTTCTGTCGCACTAATAACATGTTTTGATACAAAGTGACTTATGTTTATTTGTGGACAGATCGCTATATGCATATTATATACAGCATCACCAAATGTGACCAATGACCCCGTCGAGACAAGCTCTTAACCAACTTTATGAATTAATTACTTTTTGGTGATATGTATGTGGTTTTACAAAAATTGTGTCATTGAGAGGAGTTGGGACAATACTCACTCATTCTTATTTGTTTCTATTTGTTTGTCGTGTACTACTTATGTACTATTATTTTTTGTTTACAAACACAGGCTATCAAAGGCAGATCTCTGTTCCAAAGGCGAGTGTTGCGATGAATAAATAACCTTTGCAACTGGAATTCTTAGCGAATCTCGGAGGAATACTATTCATGAGCTTTAACAATACTGTCTACAGTTTTGCAAAGGAATAGACAAAATGTACTGCATTTATGTGGTCTTTGACATTTAAAGCTAAATGTTCAAAGTCTGCTTTGACCATATGCACAACTAAAGAATTGATAGACTATTTCTTAACTTGCATGTTGTTGCATTGCCCACCCCCATGATTGCCCGATGTCCATAAATCCTGGGAGCACGCCTTCATCTAATGAGAAATATAATTGATTCCCACCCTGACTAGTTGGTTATTATGCGAGATTTAATAAACGTAAGACTTGTGTTCGATATACAGTTACATTATTCGCTTCTTGTAACCAATTTGATAGCGAGGAATGGAAAGGCACTGAATTTTTTTAGGTTCCTGCTAAATAATGTACCTTCAGGTGCCCACGCATAAAATTAGGCTTAAAACATACTTTATGATTTTAAGTTCTTAAGCATTACTTCCGGAAGTCTTTCCAGTTTCAGCAGGACAGGTGGGCGAGCAAAGGCTCAGCCAGGAGGAGTGGGATTTGCTAACAGCTGCCCAAGCGCAACAACTCAAGGGCAGCCGCTTTGCGAATGAATTTGTGTTAATTTTTGTTTTCTTATGAATATAAATAGCTATAAGAAATCCCGCCCTACTCAGTTTGAGTGGTTACTGGTCTCTAAATACCATTGCAACTAAATATCTACAGGTAGCGGTAGTCTAACTCCTTCGAGCTACGACCACCATAACCATCCTACCGGAGTACTGGACAATCAAGCTTCCAAGCCATCAATTCGCAGCAGAAATAAGTAGGTGTTAAATGAGAGCACCAACTCGCGCGATCTCACGACGCGTCCACTGCTGTTACTCGAGATGAGAATGCAGGAAAGACGGACATGTAGTAGCTGATATTACTATAAAGAATCGAATACTAGATAAATAGTTATCAGATTCATAGTCGGTTCCTCAGATAAGAAACAATATATTTTGTTTTATAATGATAAGGAATGTTCTAGATGGATTGAACAATAAAATACTTAATTGCGTTTTCTGTAATATACTAAGAAAACAACATTTAAAGCCTTTAATCTCTTTTTTTCAGTATCTTCTATCAAGTATCTTCAGTCGGCATCAGTGCGCCATTTCGAGAAAGCGAAACGACACGAAAACTCTCTTGTCATGGCTGCCGGTAACTAGATACTCGATCCTGTGGACCGAATGTTAAACAGTCGACATCGCCCTCAACACGTTATCTAGGATCCTCCCGATCCACTAACGCTGCTTTTAGGTACCTCAAGCACCGGTCACCGTTCTAGTCGAACCCGTTGCTAGCGAAGAAGGGTTCTCGCCAGATGTTCTCAGTGGGTCGCGTTTCCGACCCGGTGGTTGATCTTGAGAAGCAATGCTCTTGTTAGGGCTAGTGTTAGCAATGTCATTAGGTTAGAGCCCCGTGAGCTCACCTACGTGTTTTGTGATGATGCCTCGAGGTCACTTGACTAGGTAGGAAAAACTGTCCTGTTTTCAACTGTTTTCATCGTGATGCCGTAAATGTCGTCAGCATGAACCTTCGCAAACATATGTATGTAATTCACTATAGCATCATCATCCACCCTATCATCGTAAACGTAGATCTTGCAGGGCCGCCGCCCATACCTAACCCACAGACGGCACGTGTAAAAGCTTTAGAGTATGCCTTCAAAAGCGTCACCCCAACTTGTTTCTTACAACGTGCACACCTGCGGGCCAGCACATTTTGCAGAGGACAGCCAACACTACACGCTCCCTCTCAAAGTCTCTATTGTCGAATAAGTCCTCCATGACCATGTGTCCGAAGTATTTAATCTCAGCAACCCTTACTAACGGGGTCCCGTTTGATGTCACAGGAATAACGTTATGCAACAATATACCTCTGGTTTTAAAAACCGGCAGCTCACTCTTTTTCACATTACATTTGAGTCTGGCTTATTTGCACATCCCTAGGAACCTTAGTAGTACTGGTCGAGAGATTCAGCTAGACCAGGCCTGGGCAAATGGCGTGAGGCATTGTACGAGGGCTGCACTAAAAGTATCGAGAATGGAATATTTCCACTGTTCCTGTCATATTAAAATCTTTTTAATTGAAAACTCCTTGGTTTCAAAAATCGAATACCATTTATTTATTTAAAAAAAGATTCTCGGTCTTGTCACGAGGTTTTGTCAAACTTGTTTAGTCGTTGAGAAAATGAAATTGACTCGAGAAAATTCAAGAGCGATGATTTATTATGACTTTCGAAGTGGTTTAACACAAAAACAGTGTGTTGACCGGATGATTTCTGCATTTGGTGATGAAGCCCCATCCAAAACCACAATTTATCGCTGGTTTGCTGAGTTTCAACGTGGACGTGTCAAGCTCAGTGATGATCCCCGTCAAGGTCGTCCAAAAACTGCAGTCACCCAAGAAAACGTTGATGCTGTGCGTAAGCTGATTGAGGAAGATCGACATGTGACATACCGCGAAATTCAGGCAACTTTAGACATTGGCATGAGTCAAATACAAATAATCTTGCATGAACAATTAGGTGTAAAAAAGTTGTTTTCCCGATGGATACCGCATTCGCTCTGTGAAGAGCAAAAAGCGGCTCGCGTTACTTGGTGCGTCAGAACTCTCGAAAGATTCCACGCAGGATCCTCAAATGCTGTATACAACATTGTATCAGGTGACGAATCCTGGATATACACGTACGAACCCGAAACAAAAAACCAGTCACGAGTTTGGGTGTTCGAAAATGAGTTAAAGCCAACAAAAATTGTTCGTTCACGGAGTGTTGCAAAAAAAATGGTGGCCACGTTTTTCTCCAAAACCGGCCCTGTTACGACTATTCCTCTTGAGGGACAAAGAACGGTTAATGCAGAATAGTATGCTAGCATTTGTTTGCCACAGGTCGTTTCTGAACTCCGTAAAGAGAACTGCAACCGCCGCATCATCCTCCATCACGACAATGCGAGATCTCACACCGCGCACAGAACAAAAGAGTTTTTAGAGCAAGAAAACATAGAATTATTAGACCATCCGCCGTACAGCCCCGACCTAAGCCCTAATGATTTCTATACTTTCCCTTAAATTAAGAATAAATTGCGTGGACAGAGATTTTCATCACCTGAAGAAGCTGTGGACGCCTACAAAACGGCCATTTTGGAGACCCCAACTTCCGAATGGAATGGTTACTTCAATGATTGGTTCCATCGTATGGAAAAATGTGTCAAATTTCGCAGATAATACTTCGGAAAGCAATAAATACATTTTTAAATAGTAATGTTGTGTCACTTCGTTAATTCCCGAAATTTTCAGTGCCGCCTATGTATATATTATTATTAAAAACACAAATATCAGTTTTTGTCTAACATAAATTGGTGCATGAAATCTTTTTGAATAAAATAGCAGTACTGATACACATTATTAGGGCCGGTGGGAGCCAAAATTTTCTCACGGACAACCGCTCTTTTCAGCGCCTCCTATTCGAAAATATAATTATGATAATTGAATAATTACAGTATGTATAATAGTCGCACAACCTAAAATTAGAAAAAAAACTGTTTGACCCGAGGTCAAATTTTCATCTGCAATGTGGCCTGACTCTAAAAATATTTGCCCACCCCTGAGCTAGACCATATAGCAAAGCTCAAATTATTAATCGAGGAACTATCTATTGAAGACTCGATCTTACCCTTGCTGAGTTCATCAACCATCTGATCCATGTAAAGATTAAACAAGAGGGAGATGCTAAGTCCCGCTGCCTAATCTCACACTCCAGCTGGTAAGAATCCCAATACAGTCAAACCTGGATAAGCGAGAGTTCAAGGGAGCACAATCACATTCTCGCTTATAGAGGTTTCTCACTAACCCGAGTTTCGCTAATGCTCCCTCTGAATTTCATTTCGCGATTTTCCGGATTCAAACGCATTCACTATTTTAAGTTTATCACTTAATGACAGTACTTTCATTTTCCGTTTTGACATGATGCAGAACAAAACTTTCCTTCGCAATTGATTAACGATAAACTGAGTAAGTCCGACAAACAGGACGGTACACAGGCACACTTGTCTATTCGAAAAGAATGCGATAAAATAACAGCGTAATTTAGTTCCACGAAATAGAATAGGTTCAATATTGACGAGAAAAAAATACAAAAACAATGGTAGGAAGTTCCACAAAAGTTAAGAATGAGTCATAAAATAGCAGATGTTAAATTTGTAATTTGTTTTGTCACTTGTTTCTGCTAAATAATATAAATAAATAAAGCTCGACTGTCGCTTAAAGAGGTATAGATAAGTAGCAGTCTCACTTATGGAGGTCCATGAGGGAAAAACGACTCTCTCTTATCAAGGTTTCTGTTTCTCGCTAATAGAGGTTTTGGGAGCTTAAAATGACGGGTCCTTTCTATTACTCTCACTTATAGAGTTTTCTCACTTATCCAGTTCTCACTTACCCAGGTTTGACTGTACATGTTCGCCCACATCACACAGTTTTTTGAGACCTACACCAAAACCTTAGAATGTTTACTATCTCCCCAGGGACGTGTTGATTAATCCACTTTGACCACACTTGCTCGTAGCAAACGAACGAGGTCAAAAGCTTTGGAGAGATCGAGAAAAGCTGCACACACAGGTCTTCCTATCCACACTCGTCACTCGACTGTCTGGTTGAGCACCAGAACATCGCTATCAGTTGCTAAGCCGCTTCTAAGGCCAAGCTGCCCATCTTGTAATTTTATATAGTTCTTCGTTCAGACGTACAGTATATCATAATCGTCAAGAAATGTCATTAAGCGAGGGGTACCAAAATCAAAAACTAATTGGGACTTAGATCAATACAGCTGTTTCGCCGAACTGGTACCGTTGCAAAAACAAAAACTCACAACATATCTAAAAAGTTGTTTCTAAATTTATATAATCATTTTTGAAGAACCCGCTCGAGTTTAAAATACACATGAGATTAAATTAATCAATTAATATGCTGGAGTATCAATCTTGATAAGTTGGTCACACATCCGCCATCCGCCGGACAATGTATGCGTCCCGCGGGATCGGATGATCCGACTCATCCATTCGTTAACGCGTCACATTGCCGTGCCTTTGTCTTTGGCACATCTTTAGGGGGTTTCATTTGAATTTTATAGTTCAAATTAACTTATCAAAATCGTTTAACAAAACAGAGACGGTATCTCGTTGTTTCAAGACGATGAGGCGTGTACGTGAATCTTTTGAAGGTGTGAGGGCCATTCATCTATAGAATTTAAAAGAAAGTGTAAGTTCATTTCATTAACAGAACTTCGATCCACAATTTGAATGATTTATCTCTACGATTCATCGTCAGGAAATTGGTGCTGTCTCGGTTTGGAATGGACGGTCAACAACAAAATTATTTGGTTTGTAGCATTCACGCTGTTAATGCATTTGTTTTAACTTGTTGGACATGTTCTATTACAATTAGAGGATTTCGCGATGAAGACGTCAACAGAGAAGAAGAAAATTAGTTATTAAATTTCACGGTACATTGTTCAATGTTCATGTCACAAGGATATAAATTGTCAACAATGAATAACCCCGGAGCTAGCAATCCTCGCAGAGGGATAGCAAAGCGATGCAATATCTCAGTACATCTCGTATATATCTCATACACAATAGGATCAGAGGTGCCTATCCGTCATTGGTTTACGGTACAGCAATCATTAGTTCACGTCGCGGGCCCCGGTCCGCGCGCGCACTCATTGCCCCGACCAATCGGCGGCCGGCGCGGGCGCACCCCGCCGAGTGCTTTATACCTCGCGTGCGCACGAATATATCACACGTCAAGACTCAAAAAGGGTTTTTTACAAACGTATCTTGTATTCGTCATCGTTACGGAGCCGTCGGAGGCTGGCTCGCGTGCCGTCCAATAAATAATATGTGAAAAAACATTATTTATTAAAGCTCCGTGTCAGTATGTTGGCCTTTTTTACGTTATTTTTAAAGATGCGTTCGATACTTGACACGGATTTGTGGAAATGGATGCGTTCCTTCGTGCGGTGAGCCGGCCCGTTGAGTGGCTCATACGTTTCCAACCGTGTGCGGAGAGGATCAGATGTCATTTTTATTGAGATGTTCCTTTTATTTTTTCTCGGAATGAATATTTCAAGATTCATAATAATATTATTCATACAGGGCCTTGTAAAGAGAATCTCTTTTATTGTATTTTATGTGTCTGTATGCCTACCTACAGGTTAGATATTTGTCAAATGCCAACGTTGTCTGGCGAGTCGAGAGAGAAATTAATGCTATTTTCTCAAGAACTCATTGACTGTTGGAATTTGATATGAGAGGCTTAATAACGTCACGGCGTTGAAAAACAGCTGCGAAGTTTAAGACGCATTCCATAGAAGTATCTAAAAAGGAATTCCTCAATGCCTTAATGTCAAGTAACCCCAATATAAAGGTTCCTGGCCCACACTGAGTTTGCAGTTAATTACCATGGCGCGGATAACCTTAGTATGCTTGGTGTAAATGGCGTAACGTTAAGAAAAGCTATGTTTTCTGGCCCCGCGCCTAGGTATCATGTAGAAAAACTTTGTAAACATTCTCCTTAATTTATACCATTTCTAGGTTGAACCACGATTATCAATAAGATCGTAAATGTATTGATAATGCAAAATCGTTTAAAATCAGGCATCCCACAAGTTCAACAAACCTAGCGCTAACGCAAAACATGGAAAGTCAAAGTCAACAATTATTGAGTTGGCAACACCAGCGAGACGCTACGTACGGTGTACGGTGTTGGGTGTCGTAGCGTCGCGTCGCGTCGCCCTGAGCGATCGCAAGTGCAGCTATCCCGCCCGACGTCCTTATAAATCATGGTGGCACAATAAACTCGAAGATTTCAATTAAACATAAATCTCCGTTGACGTAACGCTAATCGACTACGTACTTCTATCGGTTGGTTTGTGTTTGAGCACGATTTCGCGCCACTAAACAAACGATTTACATTTAAATCGAAAACCGTTTTGTTTTCCGCGAGACAGGCGTGACCTACTACGGAGTGTACTGTGTCCTTGAGCACACTTCCTCACTCTGAAGTAATTTTTAAGTATATTGCAAAAGTTATTATACAATTTAATGATTGTATTTTAGTAGATATCGCTCGGTCCCCAGATTCGCGTGGATTTAGACTAGGCAGTTTTCGGCATTGTGGTTGCAACTTGAACACGGTGGAGCACACGCTCGTCACCTGCCCTGCATGAGAGGGGTGGCGCCGTGTCCTCGTCGCAAAAATAGGAAACGACTTGTCGTTGCCTAGTGTTGTGGCATCGATGCTTGGTGACGACGAGTCGTGGAAGGCGATGCTCGACTTCTGCGAGTGCACCATCTCGCAGAAGGAGGCGGCGGGGCGCGTGAGAGACGCACAGGCCCGCCGCCGTCGAGCGGGGGCCAGGGAGGCGGATGTCGCCCAAGCCCTGGCCCTCTAACTGTTTCGGGTCTCCCTCACATGTCGGCCTGGGGACCGGCGAAGGGGGCCTAAGAAGACGACGTGCAAGCTGCTCTGCACGCGTTTTATGCAAGAGCATCCGGGTGATGGAATGCTGGCTATCCTCAACCCACGCTGGTTCTGACCCAGCGGGTTATTCCGTAGGGTAGACCATTCTAACCGGCACCATCTAGGCGGGCTTCGGATAGCCTGCCGACCGAGAGGGCTGGTGGTCGTGGCGCCGACGACCGCCAGTCCGGTGTCCCGAGGGGGAGGGTGATGGGAGAGATGTGCTCCGCACTAAACGCTTCACTTTCCCCCCTTTGCCTTTTCATGAGTTCTGTCTCATGCGAGGTTTGGATGCTGGTTGTTGAGCGACAGGAAGTTTTAGTCGCTTCAACTCCGACATGCCCCGCCCTCCATCCCCAGTGGAGGGCGGAAGTCCGGTGATTTCCTCCTGACAAAAAAAAAGGCAGTTTTCGGATTTTCTTTCTTGAACATCTTTTTTATCTGCACAGCGGCCAAGCTCTCAGACCATCTCAAGGTGAGGGACTCAGTTGTAGGTATTGATTTGTGTGCCAAACCAGATCAATGGACAGGCACGATTAAGGTACCTATCCGTGTGGGCTCACAATACCTCTTACTACCAGTAGGTAACTACTAAGGTTAATATTTTTCTTGTATTTCAGTTTTATGAGATGGTATTTTTATTTCCCTAACTAATCGTTGGTAGCTTAAGAGACTAAGCGAAGTAAATTGTCCCTTCGTAATAAGGTGATACTCTACAAAACTTGCATACGCCCCGTCATGACCCTTCAAACCTCTTCAAGTCATTCAATCCCGTTTTTGCAGGGTATCCCTCAGAGCACCATGGTTCCTAAGGAACGTGGATCTCCATGATGACCTGGAGCTTGACTCAGTCAGTGAGTATTTACAGTCGGCATCATTGCACTACTTTGAGAAGGCGGCACGACATGAGAACCTTCTTGTCGTGTCCGCCAGAAATTACATAGGTACCCAATCCTGTGGACCGAATGGTAAACAGTCGACGTCGCCTTAAGCACGTCACTACGGATCCTCCCGATCCATTAACGGTGCTTTTAGGTACCACAAACGCCGGTCACCGTCCTCGCCGAACCCGTCGCTCGCGACGAAGGGCTCGACGAGTAAATTAACCTACAGACACTGCCCACTGAGTTTGTCGCTGGATCTTCTCAGTGAGTTGCGTTTCCGATCCGATAGCAGATTCAGGTTGAGCACGTGAGCTCACCTACCGATCCACGCGATTTAAGGGCTAGTTCGCACGTCGAACTTTTTGTCGGAATCGACGAGTTTGACGAAGACGGTGATCGGTGCTTGAGGAGCCTAAAAGCACCGAGAGTCGATCCGGGAGATCCGACCAGACATGCTTTGGGCGATGGTGGCTTTGCTTTGCCCCGTCGCCTGGGTCGAATATGTAGAAGCTATCGATGGCCACGATAAGAGGGTTACATTATACCTTCGAGCTTGGAATTGGGTATTGATTACAAAAATAGGTATAAAATAAATTGCAATTTAATTTAATTTTTTTAAGATAGGTAGATTAATTTTAGAATTTAATTTCTTTAAGATTAAAATATTCACTGTTATTTTTTGTTATAATTAATTAATTAAAAATGCTATCGCTTTTCAAGATTCTGGCATCGTGAAATAAAGCAGAGCCGTTGCCTCAAAAAAATTTAACCTGTAACACGGTACTTCCTTTAAACTTTATATCGATGTCGCCCGTTCATTTGATAAATAGTTTCTGTTTTTCTAAGACCGAAGTAAATATCTCTGGAAAAAATTTCAGAATTGTTATAGGTACACCTCATTGATAAGCAAGTCTTAAAAGTGTTCAAGTCATACTAGCTGAATGGTTTGAGTTGAAAAGTGTTTTGAAGTTATCAATAAGATTATAACAAAACTGACATTTGGGGTGCACAGAGAGCACTTATATAAAAATATAGGCTAAAGTATTTGTTTGAATAAAGCCAATGATGATGTCATTAGAGGATAAACAGAGGTCAAACATTTGATTAAGTTTTTTTTTTTATTGCTTAGATTGGTGGACGAGCTCACAGTCCACCTGGTGTTAAGTGGTTACTGGAGCCCATAGACATCTACAACGTAAATGCGCCACCCACCTTGAAATATAAGTTTTAAGATCTCAGTATAGTTACAACGGCTGCCCTACCCTTCAGACCGAAACGACAGAATATTGGTAATTAATGATTATTTTTCAATAAAAATTGATTTTCTGTAATCAGCTAGCCTATTCTTCGAACAGGTTTTTCAGTCAAAGAAAATCATCAATACCCCCATGGCTTTAGTTAGATCAAGGCTATTTTGAGAAGAAAAAAAAAACCATTTTTTATAATTTTTTAATGTACGCAAGTTTTTTTTTTTGATTAATAAAATTCTATCAATAAAAAATTGTTCAATGCAACTTCAGCAAAATGTTTATAGCAGAGCGTGGTTTCGATCCACGGACCTCTGGGTTATGGGCCCAGCACGCTTCCACTGCGCCACTCTGCTCTGGTTATCCTTTGCAAAATTATACAATATATTTGCTTCATGGATTTATATTCAGTTTTCGGATGTTTTAACATATATAATAGTCTTTTAAGTTTCATTTCGCTATTATTATTTTCATTTTATTATTTGTGATGTTTAAAATACTTTGCAGTGGTCACAAGCCATACTTCATATGGGACTAGCGCTAATCTGAACAGCTCTTTTCGGTATTTAGTCAAAATTAGATGGATGTAGCTAGTATTTGGGAGCCCCAACCTAGAGGTAAGTGCAGTACTCCGCATGGGGCCGATCTTGGGCTTTGTATAACAATTTTTTTTTGCCCAGGTATAAAGCACCTCTTTTCCTGTTGAGGACTTCCAGCATTTTTGATGCCAACTTAGTTTTGTCTTCCAAATGACTCCCATACTGAACATCGCTCAAAACGTCGACCCCAAGAATCCCAATACTCGTGGAAGGTTGCCGAGGTGCGAAGGATGAAATATAATCTCAGTAAAATGGTGGTTATTTACTACTGAGACTTTTCCAGTAGGCTTTTTGGAGAATCCCGAGAAGCTACGTCCAGCGGCTTTGTTTCATTTTCCCACATTTGTGCACTTTCACTGATATTAAACAATTAATAAACCACCTTTATTACACATTTAAACCTGAAGAAACATTAAATAGACAAAATAAAACAAATCACAGAACTTCACACCTCGCGTTCACCGTTAACACCCGCCAAAAAGTCCATCATTAACCTAACGTATCAAGTAAGGTACACCGTCTCAATCGAAGGGCGAGTGACAAAACAAAAACATAACCCTAGTTACAGAATAGGTTTCTATAATATTACTTGTTACTTCTCTTTTCAAATCTAAAGCCCATCTATTTCTGGAGCACCTCCAGAAAGAGAGATTGGAAAGCCAACAAACAATTTCCATGCAAAATACGCAATAATTATTGTTAAAATACTGATGTGTAGATTAATTGGTAAAATTGAATATTGAAAAACGACATTAGACAACCTGTATCCAATATGTAATTTGAATCCTTTTAATTATCTTTTTAACGTTAGACATTAGGTAGTAGCGATTAAATGTTAATTCCCATTCCAATAGATGGCGCCATCAGTTTTATTTCAAAAATACACCTTTAGCCAATTCTGTCATTTTACTTTTTAATTTTATAGTTTTCTGTTAGTACCATGTAAAATTGTAGTAGGTTATTAAACATTAAAATTGTAAAATTAATAAAACTACAATGCCCGTAAAAAGCCAAATGTATTTTTATCTAAGTACATCTCAATGTCCGACACATAAAGACTCATACAGCCAAGGCAGCTGTCCGATTTTAAAAGACTAATAACGAATACGACATTGCGTGCTTTACAAAACTAATATTTTTTTGCTCATTTCAATAATACAGTCGTATTCTAAAGTTTGAAATGTAAATTAACGTTATTAAATGTGGATTATCGTCTCCGATGATGGAATTAGTCGATTTTAATTTAGNCAATGTCCGACACATAAAGACTCATACAGCCAAGGCAGCTGTCCGATTTTAAAAGACTAATAACGAATACGACATTGCGTGCTTTACAAAACTAATATTTTTTTGCTCATTTCAATAATACAGTCGTATTCTAAAGTTTGAAATGTAAATTAACGTTATTAAATGTGGATTATCGTCTCCGATGATGGAATTAGTCGATTTTAATTTAGTGTCAATCGCTCAGGCGGCGCTTTGACGGAGTGACGCCAGCGCCCCTAGCGGCGGCCGAGGCACAGCTGCGTTCAACGCTCCCCTTATTATAGCCACGTTTATTATTTGTCTCGTGTTATTTCCAATATTTTTCGCCATCTCATTACCGAACGCGTCCTGACGACGACGGCGCTAATCCGTCGGGAGAAGACGCGCCTTAATGGAGGTGATCATGTGTCCTAACGCGTAACGTATTGAAATATGACGTATTGGATGTACCTTCGGGGATTCAACCTTAATAAACGAACGAGAAAAAAACACGGGATTATCGAACGTTCCCCGGACGGGCACGCATCGCAATAATTCTCGCTCGCATGACAGCCCAATGATAAATCAAGGCGACTGTGAGAAGAAATGCCAATAAATATCTCGCCGAAATCCAATAATTACGAGGCAATGAGCCGACCGGCCACAAATCAACCGGTGGACGGACCGAGTCGGACGGACGAGCGCATACTAATGTCTTATCCTAACATCAGATTAAAAACATCAATACTTGTCAATAGAGGTCGCCTCCCACGTAATTATAGCCAACTATATCCCGGGGAGGCTCCGACCGAAAAGGATTAACATATATCAACTCGGAATAATTGAAGGAATCGATTAAATGAAGAGTATTAATTGTTGATGCGCCGGCGCAGGTTACGAGCGCGCCCCTTTGATGCCTGCCCTCTTCGACGCACGTACTTGAGCCGATTGTCAGGTTTTTATGGGTTTCGATAGGCATTACACACATAACTCGTTAGCCTCACTCGCAGCCACTCGCAACGAAACAACAACGCGATTAACACAGCTAATACCCCAATTTAAAAACCGAGCAAACAAATGTATGTAAATTGCGCAACTGTATGTAAAAGCCGGCGATAAACTTACAAGCTAGCTCGGCACGACAACGCTGTGGAATGCGACCTTGCTGCTCGGGGCTAGGGACGATGTAGACGCAAGCGATCGTTTGCAAATTGGAGCGAACTCGAAACAAGCGCGTTCAGAAACTGCTTACACGAATTAGCGCATCAAAACGGGCGCAGGGGGCGAAATTAGAAAACTCTCCCCCCGAGTGGCCCGCGCCCCGCGACCGTTCCGCACGTCATAAACTGACAATTTACGATAACGCCGGGATTAGCCTGTTTGTCGGTTATGCATTCGAGTGCCGAGCTACGGAGTCGACGGAGCCCTCCACGTGATATTGTTTTACATTTGCATGTTTCATTCCTCCACTACGCGCTGCTTTAGCATTCCCAAATAATTCAATACCTGGAGATCCGTTTACTATTTCAGTTGATAGGACCGTTTCGTGAATAGCTATTCCATCCCGAAATATGTTATGAACATTGGAACCGAATGGTTTTCAATCTTTGATCTATTCCACGTTATATCTGTTTCATCATTCAGAGCTACGTTTCTTTTCGTATTTTTCTAGCGTTTTCGCGGATCATGCAAAATTTTAAGAATCACTTTTGCAGTTTCCTTTCACGTTTATGTTGTACATTAACAATTGACACCGCGAGACTTAAGATGAACGTCTCGATTGTGCATGTAATATAACGGCTGTCCTACCTTTAAAACCGGAACACGTTACTGTTTCACGGCAGAAATGGGCAAAGTGGTGGTACCTACCCGTTCAAGCCTACAATACGTCCTGCCCTTAATAAAACTGGTCCTCGTCTACAACCTACCTTTAGTGATCTATTTTTATAAATACCCAGGCTCTAGAATGAACTCCCTCCATGATACTTTCTGAGCACTGTGACATGCCCTGTCAACGTTATAACTGATAGAGAGCTACTCAGATGTGCCCCTGGAGTTAATAATCAGGTAATATAGGTAGTCATCCTCGACTAACTACTACTACTTCTCCATCATCCAGCCTCAATACTAATACCCTCAAATTATCCCAGCATCTCCTCCCTAATTTTTATCTTCAGATAAGGCGTATTGTGATCCAGTCGAAGCTAGAGTTAACCAGGTCTAAAGTTGCTATTTCAAAGTTAATTGACAGTTTGATTTCAGGTCTCAAAGTGGGTGGGTGGTATTCACTTTGTAATACGGGCTCTCATTAATTCTGCTCTAAAAAAACCAAACTAATCAAAATGTTCCATTACTTGAGACTCAAGTACATAGCGAATAATACACGTCCAAACTAAATACACTAAAATAATTAGAATCTTATTTTTTACATGCTGTATGCAGTACTTTGAATTTCACTGGTGCGGCGAAACGACATCCCAGCTATAAAGTCACAGGGCATTAACGTTTAAGTGTGTAAGTTTTATATGTGCTACTGTGTGATTTGCTACGACATTAGAGGTTTGGGTTAGGTCAGTTCTTAGCAGCCTGCTTTTAGCCATACCTACTACAGCATATAAAGATGGAGTATAAATTTAGTTGTAGCATTGTGAGTGTTGTCTGTTGGACTATCTCTTCTTGTTCACGGATTCACTTGGCTAACATCGCGCTCTGTCACAACATAATGAATGTTAATTTTCCTGTTTAATTTCATTACGTGCAAGTCACTCGTGAACACAACCGGTTACTGGATAAACATTTAGTAAAATCGTGTCACTAGAAACTCTGAAATTACTGGACTAAGTAAGCTCAGCTCAGTATTATCAAAACATAAAAGTCACTAGAGTTGATGGTTAACAATGTTAAGATTATCGTCTCACAGCAGAGATATAGTTTCTGTTCTTATTATTTTTTTAAATGTTAATCCGCGCGGTGTGAATAATCGTGTCACTAAGAGAGAGACCGACAAATATCCTTAGATTAGCATAAAAAGCACCTCAACAGGCCAAGGGAAGCCGCGGTCTTCCTTCCGGGATATTTGTGGAAAAAAATTACACACTTCCTGCCGGCATTTTGTCTCCGCAAAGCGCTTGCGACGGTAAAAACGCAACAAACGTTAATTGTACCGCCTCGCAAAATGAAATTATAATTAATGAAGGTAAATTATAAAAATAAAGTGTAATAGCCGTTCGGGTCGGCCACCTCTTTCAAACCCGCCCATAGACACGTTCGTTCCATTCGTAATAAAAATAATTCTATCCCTCGAACCTCAAACATCTGTTCCGATCGCCAATAAAAGTAGACTCGGCAGTAGAAACATGGAATTTTATCAGCGCTGCGTCCATCATAAAGCATCCCTCTGCGTGCGGCGGGGGCCAAGAGCAGAGGGGCGCATAAAACTTTACAGGCATTCGGCTAATAAATCGTGTCAAATAAATAAGTGTTGAGTCGGTTGGCGGCATATTGATTCGTCATGTGCCGCCTTAGAGCGGCGCGGGGNCAATAAAAGTAGACTCGGCAGTAGAAACATGGAATTTTATCAGCGCTGCGTCCATCATAAAGCATCCCTCTGCGTGCGGCGGGGGCCAAGAGCAGAGGGGCGCATAAAACTTTACAGGCATTCGGCTAATAAATCGTGTCAAATAAATAAGTGTTGAGTCGGTTGGCGGCATATTGATTCGTCATGTGCCGCCTTAGAGCGGCGCGGGGGACGGGAGCCGGGTGGCCATAAAGGTGCGTAATGGCCGCCGTCGGAAGACAGCGCAGTGGCGCGCATCGATTAGCGCTCGCTCGCCGCCGCGTCAGCCGCCGACGCAACGACACCGCTCACAACCCACTCACCTACCACTGATCCTATCACTCTTCAACCACCATACAGCTTACTTATTTGAAGAGCAATAATGGTCCAGCCATTGACTGTTGACGCGATCGGATCATCAGAGAACCACCAAGGACCGGTTACTTTTAAAATTACATTTGTATTTTTCTTTCACTTTTCTAGATGGCGTTAGTAGTATGTTATTTTTAATAATGACTGCACTTTCAGAAATTATGTGATTTAAATTAACATAACGAGTCAAAATATTTTATGATTATTTATTGTTATGTATGCTGGATACTAATTTTATAATATTTTTTCTTTATTATATCTTAAATTATAAACGTATAGCAGTTTCTAATGCAAAATAATATGACATTTTCATTAAATTTTTACCTCAAAAATATCATATTTCTAAATATAAAAGTTTTTAATTAATAGATTTAGATGTTTATCGTTAAAGTAAAATCAACTTGGTCTTTTCTACAGTCTTCGCGAACGGTAGACATTATTAAAATTATTTTTTACTTTTTACCTTAGTACTCGAACATTGTAAAGTTTTTGAAACGTCGGAAATAATGTAATGGTAAAAAAAACGTGAGATTAAACCGTAAAAGTAGTTTTAATTATAAAATTAATCGTTTTTGGTATGATTAAGAAAATGCTTCCTTTAAGGAAACAATTTAGATATGAACCTATTTTTTAAATTGACGATTCGGTAAGGTACAGTTAACAAAAATATTTAATTAGTACGTAGGAATGTACTTTTTTTCATTTAATCGAATTACGTAACTGAAATAATAAAACCTCCTTGACAAGGCTAGTTTAAATGAGGAAAAACGTTATAATTAAAATTTATATGGAAAAAGTTTTTTTTTCTTGTCAAACATTTCGTCTTCCCAGAGAATTCATTAAATAAAAGATCCTACAGTACTGTTTTGAAAGAATTTAAATCCAAAATCTTTCCACACCTTCATTTCTCCTATCTTAATGACGTAGATATTCAATTTGACGTATTGAAATAAAACTTCGTCGTCGACGGCTAGCAACATACACTTCGACATAATAAGACCGGGCGCATACTGTACGCTCGTGCCGGCGCGGGATGTTTTGCAATCTCTTTCAAGAGCAACTATTTGCATTTGTTTAAATGAATGTTTCTTTGTGTGCTTCTTTCTCCTCTGTAACGCGTTACTAAATTTTTTATCGGATGGTTCATTCGTTCGGTTCATTCGGTTCAGTTTTTATCAGAATTATCAAAAAGCAATGTGTTTTGATATTGTGTGTATCTTAAGTAATTTTTATATTCGTTATGTCCTACACTTTACCCCGCTTCTATAAATTAGTTTTCTGGTTGTTGTTTGCTGCAGTCGAAGCAAATGAATGAATTAAGTTCACTTTCGTGAATTTTTTTGTTACTAAAGTGAAAATCTTTTGTTACTTGTGTGGTACAGTTGCAATGAAAATGTTTGTAAACAAAAACTTGAATACACGAATAGTAATTTCAATGAACAGGAAGTATTCATTATACATATTACGTCTTGGTAAAACCCGGTCACATCTCGTTGTGACTATCGCTAATGGCATGAAACACGTCAATTTATTGAGACTTTTTTTTATAATATCTTAGATGGGTGGACGCGCTCACAGCCCACCTGGTATTAAGTGGTT
Source organism: Bombyx mandarina (assembly GCF_003987935.1). Next base: position 876,421 of record NW_021011605.1, read on the forward strand.
ACTGGAGCCCATAGACATCTACAATGTAAATACCGCCACCCACCTTGAGATATGAGTTCTAAGGTTTTAGTATAGTTACAACGGCTGGCCCACCCTTTAAGCCGAAACGCATTACTGCTTCACGGCAGAAATAGGCGAGGTGGCGGTACCTACCCTTGCGGACTCACAAGACGACCTACCACCAGTAATTACAATTACAAATTATAGTTTTTCCGATGTTATTCGAGGTTATTTCTTCACCGTGGAAGTCAACCGCCCCCCAACCTGTCGTATGTCGATCGATACTATTTTATTGCCTATGTGGCATGTACGAGCTATTACGTTTTGAAGGTTCATCAAAATTCATCCAGTAGTGTTTGCGTGAAAGAGTTATAATTATGTATCCGTCCATCCTCACAAATTTCGATATTTATAAATATTTATAGTACAATAGCAGTAGGACAGGTTTACATTTTAGATTAGTTTACATATTTGAAGGTATTTTATTTGGTGCGATTTAATCCAAATCGAACCAGTGTCAGATCTCCTGTGGTTTATTTCATATTTTNAAATTCATCCAGTAGTGTTTGCGTGAAAGAGTTATAATTATGTATCCGTCCATCCTCACAAATTTCGATATTTATAAATATTTATAGTACAATAGCAGTAGGACAGGTTTACATTTTAGATTAGTTTACATATTTGAAGGTATTTTATTTGGTGCGATTTAATCCAAATCGAACCAGTGTCAGATCTCCTGTGGTTTATTTCATATTTTGAAGAATGTCGACCTCTGACTAGTTTGGTCATTGACACGTGAAACATGGCTGGAGACTTAATTATTTCAAATATCTATTTGGTTCTCTATTCGTTTCGAGAAGATTCGAAAGATTTGGCCTAAAAGCTTTTGGTACAAATACTGCTTTTTGTTGGCTACAAAATATTCCTGATTCGAAATTTATTGTAGTAAGCCAATATTACAAAGACTTCTGTTTACGATGTCATCGTTTCTTTTCTGTGGTGCTATTTATAAATTTAACAAAAAAGGAAAAGACAAAATAATCCAAGAATTGTATGAGGTAAAGGTAACCATTGATTTTGATTAGTCGTTTTCATTAAGTTAATTACTCCAATCAACTCTGTCACGCAGAAATAAGCATTTAAAATATCTTTCGTTCGGACGTTGATTAAAATCTTCAATATTACAACAAAGACTCACTTTGATATATGTACGAATCTTACGAGGAGCTCAGGACTGGCTGCAAACGACATTCGAAAACTATCTTTATGAACATAATGGAATAAAGTAGTAATTACTATATCAAAATAACGCACGCTGCCTACCACCTGTCATGTGAATTATCGACTTTAAATAACATATCTTATTTATTGTTGAATCGAAACAAAAATAATACGAAAAGGAAGGGCTCTTTATTATGAATAAATGCATCAGAAGTGGGCGTACAACTGAATTTGTACCAAGTCGTGTAGTACAAGTTATCAGATAAATGGAAACAGTACACTTTTATTGGCGTATTTGCATGTCATAGTCCTCAGTGCCGAAGTGGATGAGCAAAGCAATTACAAGGAAGAAGTGCCGGAACAATAAACATTCTGCTAATCCGACACAAGATTGATTTTGGATTAATGGGGCGCTATATGACACCTTATATGGTATGATCCTTCAAACTGGCAAACATGACTACTTCGTGACACAAATAGGCCGGATCGTGGTCCTTACCAGTACAGCCTCGTCGCCAATAAGGCCTTCTCCCCTCAACTGTCCTAGGCAGCCGTGTGCGTCGCGAAGCTACACTATGCGACATATTATTATTATGAACTAAAACTGGAACAGACATTTCCTTTGTCTACGAACCGATGTTATTAGAAATATTTTATGTAATTATTTTTTTATTGCTTAGATGGATGGACGAGCTCACAGCCCAACTGGCGTTAAGTGGTTACTGGAGCCCATAGACATCTACAACGTAAATGCCACCACCCACCTTGAGATATGAGTTCTAAAGTCTCAGTATAGTTACAACGGCTGCCCCATCTTTCAAACCGAAACGCATTACTGCTACACGTCAGAAATAGGCAGGGTGGTGGTACCTACCCGCGCGGACTCACAAGGGGTCCTACCACCAGTAACAATTTTTAATTGAAGTCTGCTTTTTTAAAAGAAACTGGAATCTAATGTTCGTATTTAGTTGTACTTTTTATTGGAAATATCTAATCGAACCTAGATGACGGGGCAACGCACAGCCGCCGTCGCCCGATACATATCTTATCGGTCTACTCTCGGTGCTTCTAGGCTCTTCACGTACTAGTCACTGTTCTCGCTGAACCCATCCATTACCACGAGCGAACTAAGCCATAGATCCAACCCGCTAAGTTTCTCGCCAGGTCTTCTCAGTGGGTCGCGACTCCGATCCAGTATTAGATTGCACTGCTCTTGATAGGGCTGGTCTTAGCAAATTCTCTCAGGTTGAGCCCGTGAGCTCACCTATTCGTCCGCGCGTAGCTGGTATAGTCCCTTAGGCTACCAGCGAGCAGGTGGGTTAAAGAAAATGGGTTTTATAACTTGAATTCATTTTTAAAAGACTATTTTGTAAAAGTTATTCGTCGCCTAAAAATACCTTACATCGTGTCGTGTTTCGTCGCAAACTGATCAAGTAAAAAATTACCACGTAATGATCGCATCGCTTCGCACATTATCGCTTCCCGTCGCCTGCCTAGATCAGTAGTAGGTTAGATTCAAATCAACCTACAAAGTTACTTGTGTGCTAGACCATAAGGTCTTCCCTCATATCTGTATTCATCAGATAAATTAAAATGCACTAGATGTTATTTGTATATATTATTAGTATCAAACGCAAGTAGATTTTTACAATTAAATGTTGCGTTTTATTTATATTATCAATAAAATATTGTTATGGGTAAACGTTTGTAATTACAAAACGTAATTGTCACGCAAATACCACGAAAATAAAGTAGTTTTTATATGTTGATACATCCGCTGTGATAGTTTTATCGAGCGCATTATCGCCTACGAGTCAACGGGTAATTCCGGCTTTTTTATTATTATTGTAGATGGACCAAAGATCCACCTGGTTGGTATTAATTGATTGTTGTACCCGATCGACACCCACCTTCAACGGTTCTATAACGGCTGTCTTAAAGCCAGAACGTATACTGCTTCCAAAAAACTAGCGTATCTGGAATCTTAGGAATAACTTAGGAAAAAAATTGGATCCTCAAGGACATAATCGTACAGAAAATTGAATTATTTTCCCTATACGTCAAAATACTAGATTATATTCTAAAAAGTAAAGAAAATAGAAACGAAAAAAAAAGCAAATAAAGACATCAAATTTCTTGATTTAGGGATTATTAATAGATTAATAACTTGTTTCTATCTGTCGGGCTAGAAGCATTTGTCTATTTTAATATTCATATATTTATTTTCAAATAAAAAAAAAATCATAGAAAAATCTATTAACAGCTGCTACCTTCAGACAGACGTTACAACTTCGCTGTTTCCGTTTTAATTCCTCCGTAAAAAACAAAACATCCCAATTCCGAGACCTTTTTGGACCGCCAAACCATTAATGCCATAATTCAGCGGCCCCTGGACAGTCCACTCCGTGACGCACTCGCGGACTGACCGAAGGCGGTAACATCGCATCATAAATTTCGCATTCAGTAAAATATATATTTTATAAAAATAAATAAAAGCCATTTAGCGTTGTCCTGCGGAAACATTTGTCCCCTGCGTCGCGGATAATCCGGGGGTCTATATTATGATTTATTATTAATTAATTAATGTTTTTTTTTTGTCTCAACGTATTGTTTAATACTGGATTTCGAGTTACCAAACAATCGCGTTTTGCGGCAGCTTGACGTGGTTTAATGGGCCCGTTATTTATGATTGTTTTTTAAAGCACCTTTCCACCCACCGCAGCGAGATCGGAACAAAGCTTACAAAATATGTCGTCGACAAAAACAAAATCAATTATCAATGATTTCTAAAACTCTTTAACGTTTCGCGTCGATCTCAAAATGACTATTGGCAATTTTTTGTGTTTTTTTTTATTGAAAAATATATTCTCTAAAATTCGATACTACAATAAATAAAAAAATAGCTATTTCAGCAAGAGCCATGGCAGAACGGACCCTAATGAGTTTCGTTAAGAGTATCAACAAAATAACAAAAAAATCTAAATAGAGATACATGAGGTCACCCTACAAAAGAAGAGGTAGGTTAGACCTAAGAAAATATGGATGGACTGCGTGAAAGACGATATGTATAAGAGGGGAGTGAGCGAAGAAATGGTATATGATAGAGGAGTATGGAAGGAGAGAATATGTTGCGCCGACCCCAGGTGTCTGGGAGAAGGGCAGGAGAATGAAGATGATGGTGAGGTCACTCTACAGAGCCGTCGTGCGAGGGGGATAGCATAATGTTTCCATTTCTAACAATAATTATTATAAATATGGACAACCTATAATCCCGCGGTGAGCTTTTCAGCAGTAGCCGCCCGTAAAGTACAAACGGGAAGCGCCCTTGAAAGACTAAGCCGCAGGTTCAATTCGATGCAGCGTGGCAAAAGTAAGGTGCAAACAACCCGAGTTGGCTCATAAAACGCCCTTACTGCTACCAGTCTTGTGTTATAAAAATGACTGACTATAAACTCACATTTCGTAGAGGTCGTCCGTGACTGACCTACCGCAAACACATCGACATTAAGCATATTATTATTACCGGCTGTCGTTCGATAGTTTATTGACTGTTAAGCCTTGTTCGGACTAGGCGAGTATTTTAGTTGAGTACCGAGTAATTTAGTAGCTAAATGTGTCTGAACATCAAAAATTTAGTCAAGTAGGTTAGTAAATAATTTAGTCAAGTCAATCCATTTTCCACGTGTCCTTGCTCACTGGCTCACTGACTAAACAAGGCCGAACCTGATGATTAGTCGAGTTCATTAGTGGCACTTCTCAAATGGGTATCTTTGCGCTGAATTTAGGAGTGTATTTTCGTTAACAGGAAATTCATACAACGTTCGGACATTCTCAAGCTATCAAAGTATTCTTTGGGATCTCTTCCAATGCTAATTCCTTCAGAAGACATTTAGTAGCTCCTAGTTTATCTCTTCTATCGATCCATTTTCGTACCCATAACTTATTTTTCTTAATCACAGAAATTTCCTCATCCACCTCTTCTAAAATAGCCATTAAGATAAGCTTAATCAGTTTATTCACTCTATTACGTTGCAGCCTGTTCATCTTGCAAAACACCACTCACTTGTGTACTGTACTGGACCGTAATGCGAACGATTTTTGTGCAGTAGCGAGTAGTTTAGCCACTAAATTACTCGGTACTCGACTAAAATACTCGCCTAGTCCGAACAAGGCTTTAGAGACATAATGTTGTATTAATGAGGTGACTTGAAACGTGTGAGGGTAAGACCTACTGAGTAAGCACGGTTTAGTCATTTAAGGAAAACTGGGTGGGACTGGGACAAAAACTAGTCACAATCATCAATTTTTCTAAGCAATACTGGGTATCAAGATATTGTAGTTAATGTTTGCCTTGAAACATTACATCCGTTAAAGGTATCTTGCAGTGGCGCCAACATACAATTAATTGGTCTCTAATCATTAAATCAAGTGTTGAATTAAACGAAATTACCATTTTGGGTACTCGCCTTGAAATACTCAAGATTTCTGTGACTTCACAGTTCAAAAACCAATCGATTGTAACGTTTGTGTATATCAAAGTTTGTTTACAATACTGTTTTGTATACTACATCACAGACGAAATGTCGTTTTTAAGTAAGCCTGTTTTAGCAGTATAGTTAACTGTGGCGGTATTTTTGTTGTATATCTGTTTTTTTCCAACGGCCCTCTTCTTTATACAACATAGTGAAAGTAATCGGTGCTTGAGCCCAGTGATGGAAACAAAGACTCAAAATGCCATCAGGTGCCGGTTAAGGAACTATTGGGGCGTTTAGGCGCGGATTTTACTTGTCCAGAACGATAATGGTTTTTTTTTCTACCTAAGCTGGCAGCCTTACAAGGCTATGCCAGCGTAACCGAGCGAGTAGGTGAGCTCACAGGGCTTTAACCTGGGGGTGTTGTTAACACTAGCCCTAGCAAGTACAGTGTTTCGCAGAATCTACCACTGGATCGGAAACGCCACCCACTGAGAAGACCCGGCGAGAAACTCAGTGGACTGTGTCTGTTGATTAATTTAGTCACTAAACCCTTCATCGCAAGTGACGGTTCGACGAGAACGGTGACCGGTGCTTGAGGCACCTAAAAGCACCGTTACTGAATCGGGATTTTATAATTCGTCACATTTCAACTCCGGAACTATATTTGCTGTACATTCTCAAATTAAATGCTAATGAAGAACAAAGAGTTAAACAATAAAATATATTAACAGTAAAAGGTTCGGATACTTTCGAAACTTTCGTCGAAGTTTCGGATTTAGCGTTTTGTGTTTGCATCAGCTCACGGTCACGGTACGAACAATAGTCACGCAAGTACAGACTAGTCCACATTATGCAACGTACATAAATCTGTCAGTTAGCATTGAACAAACGTAATCTTTCTATTATGACGAGTGATGCATTACTGTCATTGTTCGGCTGCGCTCGTAAATTTTTTTTTTTCTTGTTTCAAACGCTGTCTGGATGGATGCGAGTTTTATGTTAGATTTTTTTTAAATTTATTTCTATTATATTTTTATGACATTGCTTAGGTATTATAATTTGAATGATAATGAGTCGTTTTATCATATATTGGGGCAATGATACTTTATGTTGGTGCGATGGTTGATTGTAATTTTTTATTTTGAATTTGTATTTTAAGCTTGGTATTTTAACTATTTGATTTATTTGTTTAAGATGAACCTGTTATGTCCTATTTAACATAATATCACTTATGAAGCAGTTTTTTTTTACATACGTTTGAAGTACTACTTTCCTCTACCTATTCAAAATTCTTCTTTACGGTGTTCTATCAAGGTCGAAAATTAATTCCCTTCTCCTCACATGTTCCACGGCATTGTCAGGGATCTTTAAACAAAATTTAGAAAGAGTTATCAGACATAACCAACATTTCTACGGTGTCCCCTAGCCCCGATGTCCACGAGCAGTCAAAAAAAACACGCTATACCTACCCTTTTTTCTAGAACAACTAAAATTCTTAATTTATATCTTATACAAAATCGTTTTTTTCTTAATTTATATCGATTTCTTAACATTCGATACCTGCATATTTATTTAAATTTTTTATTAAAACCTAAATATTAATTTTAGTTCAATCTTGCAAAATTCAGTCAATAAAAACAATAAAGTCTGTAACAGTACGTTCTAGTAACATCGACGAACAATAAAGCGTAAATCAATAAGACACATTCGTGTGAAAAAATATCAAGAATGGGAAGTTTTTAATTTTTGGCGGGAAGGCCCGCGCGGGGGGAACAGTCGCGCCGTAAATCTGTCACAAGCGGCCCCGCGCGACATCTCAGCCGTCGCGTTTGAGTTCGCAAGCGACGGCCATTTTTTGTTAACTATCTCAAACAAAATTTATAAAGTAGATAAAGATTGTACAATTCTATCAATCGAGGTATATAAAAAGCAAGATGTGTCACTTAAAACAGATAAGGTGTTTCTTTTTAACTTTGTTACAAACCCGTTTTTTGGGAGTATCAGGTAGAATAGAGACGTGTCTAAGGCTTGTCCTGCATTATATTTTATACACAAAAAGAAACAGCATTTGTTAAGATATCATTTCGATTATTTTATTATTAAATTAGTCAATGAAGTTGTTAATAATATAGTATTAGTAAAATGATACTTAAATGTTGTACCTCTTCGCGTCTCTGAGGAACGCCCGTTCCAATGACGTCAAAGTTATTAGCAAATATCTTAATGTGCATCTTCTGTATAATAAAAAAATTGTCTGATTTAAAAAGTTTCAAACTTCGTATTTTTTTGTTTTAAGATATGATTTTATTTATATCTACTTGATTATAAATAAATAAATATTGAGTCGACGTTGTTGCTTAAATATTGTACATATTTGATTGTTTAAGAGTTTAAGGTGAACATCCGCTATTGGTTAAGTATTTTAGAAGAAGAAAAATTGTTATTACGTGATATTGAAAACGGAAAACGAAACAATTTTGTCGCAGATGGCTAGAAAAGTCTCTGCTCACTCGGTCGGTGTACACATCTGGAAAAACGAGTGTCCTATACTTGAATTCGTAACGCATGAATGCTTCGCGACAGGTGCAAATTAACCGTTCCTTCAACCACCAGTATAACATTAAAAAAGGTTCATCCTAGTAATTAGGCAGTATAACAATCGTAATATACAGTAATCAGTCGAGTACTCGAGTATAGTTCGTAAAAAGATTAAAAAAATCTTTTGCGTTATTTAGCAGCGCCATCTGTTATAAATTTTATGTAAACTAGACTCAATGTAGGACCGGACTTCTGACGTGAAAAGTGAGGTTATGTTTTGAATCTATCAAATTTTACTTTATTTGTACAATACAAGTCTCTGTTAAGTTCCAAATAATTTAAAGAATCTATTTATATCTCTGCTTTGTGATTATAAGTTAGAAATATAATTGATTAACCCTCAAACAGGTACAGACGTTCGTGCAACAAAACCTTAAAATCATTGTTGCATTCAGACGCTTACACATTGAAACAAAAGAAAACAAAGAAACAAAAGAGATAAAATCTATAACTAAACTCACCTTTCAATATTACGAGCTTAAAAATTCACTAAGATATGTATTATCAACGGCGACATGATTGTGACTCAGTTCACTTTGTAAGTACAGTTTAGAGCGAGAGGTGAATGCCGAAGATGGCCGAGGACGGCGCTAGAGCGTTCGGCGTCGCTCGCCGGCCCGCCCCCGTCGTTTGACGGATACCACAATGACAGCTCCGTGCAGCAGAAACGCGATACGCGCCGAAAGTCGAGTACGCGTGGCGCGAAATTCAAACGCGCGCACTATCGCGTGCTAACGAAACGGAATGAATTCGAACATTAACTTTTTATACACAAAATCCATAAACAATACTACATACACTAAGTTAATTTGAGAAGTAATAAAATCGCTGACTAATGTTATTAGATCAATTTTTAGAAATTTATTTTCGGTGTGTTCAACTTTTTGGTAAATTGTAATTTAAAAAAAATGTGTGATGTATGTGGATTGGGAATGAAAATAGTCGGAAATAAAAGAGTATAAGGGGCAAGAAACCGGTCGTCGAACAAGATTCAAATCGTTCAGGTAAGACGGACAATGGGCATCGAGCGAGCCACTCGTTTAATTAAGCATTGTAAAAATAAGAATAAAAATCGCGAAACGTATGCCGATTCACGGCATCCTGAATGGTTCAAGTTTTATTTTCTTTTTCAATGCCCAATAAAAACTTGATCGAACTTGACAACACAAGTAAATAGGTACAAATAATATTATAAACTAAAAAGATAGCAAGCAAAAGTAGAAGCTCTATGCACAAAATTATAAAAAAAAATGAAGAATGCTTATTCTTGAAAAATCTCAACAAGCATGTCTAGGTTGAGTTTCGCCGGTGTCTATTTCTTGATAGTGAAAACCAATAGTAACCATCGATCACCAAATACTTCCATTATTCATGCTATGTGCTTAAAGTAGATAAAGACATCACTTGTAATTATATTTTAATTTAAGCATTGGTTCTTTTTCCTATTGTATATTTTCTATTAAATTATGAATTTCTTAATGAAATTTTCACGTGCTACACTAAATTTCGAAAATGAAATTAAACTGACATAATGTATTTGATCAGAAATGTAAATACATATTAAAATAAGATGTTGTTCTAAAGTTACTTAGCAGCTCAGTTGAGAACGATGGTTCGTCTACGCAATAATAGATGGCGATACTAGTCACAAAGTACAAATGGTCTTCAATCTTAATACTTTTACAGATTAATCAAAACAAAATTAAAAAAATATACTAATCCATTATTTAAAAATCAAGTATGTATCATGGCATTAGATGAATTTAAACTGATACGAGCGAATAAATAAAATTATTTTGGAAATCGGGAACAGCATTTAAATTTCAAATACAATGAGCACCAATGCGCAATTGCTAAGAGCGATTTTTTCGAATAACCTAAGAACAGACTACTGCTATTAGTACTACTAATACTAGTAACTTGGGTAAACAATAAACACGACAGAAATTAATTTCTATGTACGTACTAAAACCTTTATCAATATTATAAAACAGTAATGTACTTACCTTTTTATCTTGTCTCTTTTTAGGTTTCATTTTGCGATCGTCAATGATATTTACTTACCATGTAATAAAATTAAATACATTTACTTAACATGTAATAAAATTAAATATATTTCATTATAATTTTTATTAGATTACTGATATTTAGCACTGTCAGTATTATTTCTGACTACCCTGCATTTGTGTCAAACTAGCACTGTAGATGGCGCCACTTACATCTGTGACATCCCATAGCTACTATCGTATCAATAGACATGAGAGAAGAGCCCTTTCCAAGATTTTGAGTTTTCAGCCGTTTTGACGGAAGTGGGGTAAGCTGGCTTTGATATGTCTGAGTGTTAATTTCTTCAGAAAGGAACCATAGTATCTTACTGTCGCCAGTGGCGCGACTTGTATAGACTCGACAAGTGACCACTTTCGATTGGTATGGGTCGTATTTAAGCACATTATTCGAAGGGCTATTCAGGTTTCATCTGATAGGCGAGCTCATGGTACTCGGCCCGAGATAATGTTGGTAACATCGCACCAGTAGGAACAGTGCTTTGCTGAAGCTGACAACCGGGTTGGAATCGCGACCCACTAAGAAGATCCGGTGAGCAACTCAGTGGGTTGTTGTTTGTGAGTTAAATTGCATGTCGAATTCTCCGACGAGTTCGACGAGAACGATAACGGCTGCTTGAAATGCCTAGAAACACCAAGAGTTGATCGGGAGGATCCGAAATGCCGTGAGTTGAACCGCTTTGGATTGTAGATCTTTTTATTCCTTGTCCCAGGTTCATATTCACTTCAAAGGATTGATAATCTATCAGAATATTAAATGAAGGTACAAGTATTTTAAATCCGCTTCAAATCCCTCCGTTGTAGTGGATAATAATTAAATATTCGTACTTAATTCTCCAAATAAATTCTCATCTTCATTAGGTATACTTTACACGAGATAAAGTCAGTTTATTAAGAGATGCAAACTTCGAAGTCATGTTCCACGGGGCATACGTACATTGTATATTAATCGCCATCTACAATAAAAGGTGGTCGGGCGTGTTGTAAGTCTGTCACTGTCCCACCTATTCCTACCGAAAAACAATCAAGCGATTATCCCCTCGTATCTCCAAATGAGCGGCATACGATATGGCCTAAGCATTAGGCAGGCTGTAAACTCCTGTTTATATAAATTATGAACAAAAAATCTAATTATTGATGTCTAACACTAATTAACAACGTACCATTCTTGCGGCAAATCTAATTACAAAGATGAAATTTATTAATAATATTCCTATATGATTCTTACGTCAATACGTTTTAATCAGAGCTTTCGTATCCAACGTCATAATTTCTAATTCATAGATTTTTACAATCGAAATAACCAGCGGTTGTAAGTCTGGAATATAGGAAGCAGTGTATGAGCTCCCAAATATCAGTTTTCAAAGTATTCCCTCATCACCGACATACACGTACGACCCGGCCTCGCCAGCGTAGCGTATCAACGAAGCGAAAAAATTAAGCTATCTTGCTTTTTATTTATTAACAAAATCATCCAAGATTAGATTATTTTCGTCAAAAAAGAAAATTCTCATTTCGAGCACGCCTCATCTCTTAGTCTTTAGATTGAGGGTGCTGTTATGGCCCAATCTAAGTTGGCTCGTTGTCGCGTCAGTGGAACCAGCTCGGAGAATTCCTACCATCACGGNTATCAACGAAGCGAAAAAATTAAGCTATCTTGCTTTTTATTTATTAACAAAATCATCCAAGATTAGATTATTTTCGTCAAAAAAGAAAATTCTCATTTCGAGCACGCCTCATCTCTTAGTCTTTAGATTGAGGGTGCTGTTATGGCCCAATCTAAGTTGGCTCGTTGTCGCGTCAGTGGAACCAGCTCGGAGAATTCCTACCATCACGGCACAAACACAGGCAGTTGTTAAGGTCATCTCCGGGGGAAAGTTTTAATGAATTGGCGGTGGTGTAACGTTGTTTTTGTTTTTTTTTTCGGGAGAATTTCAGCAAGTTCTGTATTTTACAAGTTTTCTTGTCGATGGCTTTTTAGGTGACTTGATTTTAATATTGAATGATATTTTGCGGTGCCTTTGAAAAGGTTCTGCTTTATCTTCTATGAGTTGATCGTTTACACTACTTTGATAACTGAAAAATTGTAGGTCGATGCTATGAAAATATCCTCTCTCAAATTTATGTGACAAATTTGTTTTCAAAACCACAAAGTCTAGAAGAAGCAGTAGGCAGCGGCTTGGCTCTGCCCCTGGCATTGCTGAAGTCCATGGGCGACGGTAACCACTCACTATCAGGTGGGCCGTATGCTCGTCTGCCTACAAGGACAACAAAAACAAAAAAAAAAGAATTAAAAAAAAAGAAATTCTAGAAACACGGACAACTAACTGAAGATTCAGAAATTAATATCTGTATTTTCGCTTGTTAATGGTGAAAATTTCAACATCCTGCCTATTAATGGCTAGAAGTAATCATACGTTCCCATTTAAAGGATAGATCAGTGTTGCACTGATGCATTCTAGGTTTCGGTCTTGTGTTTCAACGGCACTATTCACTTTGTGCTGGGGGCTCCGGTAGCCACTTAACTTCAGAGGTGTCGTGAGTGAGCTGATCGCCCGTATATAGCTAATAAACCAGAAAAAATTATATACTTCGGGGTAATTTCTGATGAAAACGTACTATACTTGTGTTCTGGAAGAGTGGAGCAGCCGTTACACTAGTATTATTTTTAAATTGTAATTGTAAAAAATAATAATACTGAAGCTGGTATATCATGGGTTATATCAGCTTCACCGGACGTGTAAGCGAGCCCGCGGGTCACAGCCTGACAAATTTAACACTAGCCCAAGCGAGAGCAATGGAACCGCGACCCACTGAGAAGACACGATGAGAAACTCAGTGGGCAGCCCGTTACACCATACAATCGAGAATTCAACCTCATATCTCAAGGTAGTTGACGCTCACGTTGTAAGGTTTTTACTGGTGGTAGGACCTCTTGTTAGTCCGCGCGGGTAGGTACCACCACCCGGCCTATTTCTGCCGTGAAGCTCAGTGGGTATAATAATGCGTTTCGGTTGGAAGGGTGGGGCAGCTATCATAAGGTGGGTGGCGCACTTACGTTGTAGATATCTATGGGCACCAGTAACCACTTAACACCAGGTGAGCTGTGAGCTCGTCCGCCCATCTAAGCAATAAAAAAAAGGTAACCGCTTAAAACAAGGTGAACCGTGAACTCGTTCACCTTTTTCCCCATTTCCTTTTTTTTTATCTACGCAATAAAACACAATAAATTAGGAACAAAATACCCATGCCGCTTGATCGAGGTTGCTTGGTGAACGATAATCGTACATTTTTCTCGAATTTACGCAAATTCGTTCAACTTGTCGTCGTGTCAATAACTTAATGAATTTATTTGCTTCGTCTGAGTACTCGATGCCGTCGTATGTCCCAAAGACATATTGGATTACCGGCGACCTTCGTGCCGCGGTACCATTCTAGGCTCAGATCTGTCTGGAAACTATAATTCAAGCCGTTTATTGAGACCGAGTATCGATGCTAAAGCTTAAGGAAGATAATGGCTGAAGTAAGTGAGGAACTCTCTGGGACAGTAACAGCTGGTATCCTGCATATATCCGCACACTATTCAGCATATTTCTGACCTAAAAAAAATATGTTTTCCAGTTTAAAGGACAGCTGTTCTGTTAATGTCGCTGGTTACCTGGAACTCGTGTCTCTGTCCGGATGATCGAGTTCACTTTAAAGAGTCTGTACGCGGTCGCTTAACACCAAGAATGCCGCAAGCTCATCTGACAAACCGGGTTATTCAGGGCACTTATGATAGGGCGTGTTTCGAACCACACGCTCCTAAGATCCTACCTACGTAAGTACAGCAGCGGTAGGTCTGAATGCTCTCAAAGTAGCCGTAGAACGGAACACTAAATGAATATGACTATGTGGCAGCAGAATTTTCGTGCTACGGGAAAGACAATTGATATGTCAACCGCGTGTCTGAAGATGTGGCGTTGATCACGTTATTATGTCCATTTATACGGAACGCGAACCTGCCCAACTGTCTATTGCAATTGTAATTATTTTACATTTACACACATGCTCTACTAGTGGTATGGTGAGTCCGCAAGGCTAGGTACCACCACCTTGCCTATTTCTGTCGTGAAGCAGTAATGCTTTTCGGTGCCGTGAGCTCGTCCACCCAACCAAACAATAAAAAAAAAATTAAAATCACAATATTTGACTGAAATAACAAACTTATATTTTTTCCATTTTACGCATTTAAAATGAGTGCCGTTGTGGTGTGTGAAAAAAACTATCAGATGAAACTCTCTTGACTAAACCCACAACATCAGAATGCTATCAAACACGCGCACTGTGTCAGATTAAACAAATATTTTCATCTGATAAATCTGAAGAGACGTTTCGTTCCCTATCGCTATTCACATTGATTGATTCGTTGATTGACGGGCCCTATCATCGCGACGATGATGAGATACGAACGCGAAGATACAACAGAAGGTCGTCGTACACCTGATAATTCTCGAAAACTCATTTGTCAGAAGTAAAGTGACCAATCTGCAAATACTAGACAAACTAAAACTACTTTATCCGTTTCCTCCGTTTTCCTGTCAACAATTCGAATTGGATATCCCTTCTTATGTTTTGGCATGAGAAATCTTCATTTTATATATTTATAACAATTTAATACGAGCTATGAAACTGAGTATGTAAAAAGAAATAGCAGTTTTTTAAAACTGTTATTAGAATAGAATGTATTTCCTTCCGCTATATTGTGAAGTGTCCCGAGCCCTTGTTATATGTTTCTGACAGTCCAAGTATAATCGACCGATGAGTAGAAATCTCCGTTTCGATGATTTCCGGTTTTTCCTCTTGCAGTAGACCTCTTGCATTCCATGCTCCAATTCAGTGTAGATGTCGGGTCGGAAGCTTTCTCTTTTGGTCATCAGTAGCATTTGCAGCCATCCAGGCCTGATGCCGTGCCCGTACGGTGCCTTCGGTAGCCAATTTCACACGCGATGACCCGGGTATCACCGAGCGCCGATTGTCAGTCGGATCATCCGACCTCCTATATCCATTCACTGTACTCGTCATTTAAGGTCGGGACATTATCTAGGGAGATAGTCGTAGTGGTTTCCCTTTGCTTTCTACGCCAGGTTTTTTTTAAGCCTCTTAGTTCTAAGCTCCTGTATCCTCTCCAAAGTGAGTTTTCCCAGTTTGGGGGTCGGGTTATCGGAATCCGCCGTCCGAAACTCGGCGTTGTCCAGCTCGTTTTGCACCACCCAGAGGCCACGTGCATGGTATTGAAGGTATTTCCTGCGGACGCGAGCGACTCCTTCCTCCTTTTGTGCAATTGTCCTTTAGTAGTAAGCCGTTGTCGGTCCCAAGCCCGGATGCTAAAAGAGGAGGTTTGGTAGGAGACAACGCTAACTGTAAAAAGAACGTCGAGCTGTGGGTGGCCGTTAAATAAATAACCCACCCCCCGAGTCCACATGGCGAGCTCGCAGCGGTTTTCAGTGGCCGTGACTAAATCCCTTCTAAAAGACTGACATGGAAGGACATGGGAGCTCACCATGATTATATCTCAAGGAAACCACCCCATGATGCAAAGAATGAATCAGATAGGAGCAAATGGCGAATGATCCAGAATAGGCTCTTATTGCGAGGAGGTGGTCACGATTCTCAGTATTGAGGAAACCGAAGCGAGAAGAAGAAGAAGTAGTAAGCAGTAACAGTACAAAAATCTTCGCAGTTTACTTCTTTCACTTTTCACGATTTCGAATACTTCACAGTTGTTAGGCCACAGATAATATACTGTGCCCTACTTCATTTTTAATTTAGTCAATAACGCAGAGGAACATATATAATAGTAATTACGGTGTTTAAATAAGAAAAGACGAAATTGCGTTTCTTCTAAACAACAAGAAACAACATTTAATGCCCTTTCTTCAATAATTCTTTAACACACATTTCACAACGTCCATTAACCGAAAAATTATTTAAACAACTATCAATTGTCATATGACAGATTGACATTCAATCATTCATTACATCTCCCCCGCTGAAAAGACAATTGTAAGAGGCAGTGAATGGTTTTACAATTGTTTATCATATCAGATAGACACTGGAGACAACTTTGTTATATGGTAGAGGTTTGATTCTGCTTTTTTGTGTCCGGTGTCAACTTCATAGATCGATTCTGAAATCTTCTTTAGTATTTTGTATGGCCCTGTTCTCAATTCATCCATTTTCTTCCTGTTTAGTTTATTTCCATTCTCCACATAAACACTATCTCCTTCTTCCAATTTATACCCTTCTCTGTACTGGTCAAATATATTTTTATTATAATTGTGAGATTTTATTGTGTTTTCTAAGGCTAATTTTCGATCTCTTCTCAAATCTTCTGTTGTACAACTTGTTTTCAAATGTAGTGGTAGAATACTCACATTTTCACCCTCTAGAAGGTACCTGGGAGCAAACTTTGTAACTGTGTGTTCTGTTTCATTATATTTTTCTACGCATTCTTGTGCAATTGTTGTCCAAGATGTCTTCTTATCGCTTTCGTTTATTTTACATCTTATCTTATTTGTTAGTGTTTGATTTAATCTTTCGTTAAGCCCATTCGAAAAAGG
>NW_021011605.1:894556-965373 GCF_003987935.1 Bombyx mandarina
ATTTCAATTTTTTGTTTATCCTCGTTTATTTGAAAACGTTCACATTCTTTATTAAAATCTTTGATCCACTGTAATGCATTTGAATTACGGCCGTTGAATTTTTCTATAATAAAATCCTTTGCAATTTTCCCTAAATTTTGTTTTTCTGGTTTCTGCTGTTTTTGTTCTTGTAGTTTTTCTAACAGTTTTTCAAGCATGTGATTAGAATCACTAGATGTCGATTCGTAACTAACAGGTTGTTCTGAAATCTCTTCCAAATAACAATCATTGAATTGCAAATTTTGTTCTTCATCCAAATATGTTTTTGAAATTTCCTCTGTCACAGTTATCCATATTTTCCTCGTTTGATGCCTTTTTACTAAAGAGTTTTTTACTCTGGTGTAGTTAGGAGTAGTTGTGATCACCTTATGAAGATTTACGGGTTGATATTCGACTGGAATTCCAAAAACTTGTCCACTTGGTGTAGCAATGGAAGTTATGCATATGACGTTTATTTTTCCATCCGCCATTGATTTCATTGTAAAATCAAATCTTAATTTCTCCATTTTCTCAATATATTAGCAAAAATGTTGTTTTATAATAGTAATTACGGTGTTTAAATAAGAAAAGACGAAATTGCGTTTCTTCTAAACAACAAGAAACAACATTTAATGCCCTTTCTTCAATAATTCTTTAACACACATTTCACAACGTCCATTAACCGAAAAATTATTTAAACAACTATCAATTGTCATATGACAGATTGACATTCAATCATTCATTACACATATATAACAACGGAAGTTAATATCTTTCCAATACTCCAGTGAGCATTGGCCCAGGTCACGCCAACACTGAACTCAGAAATGCCAGTGAGGGTCGCGTAACAACTAATTAGGTGCTCTGCTTAAGCTCTTTAGCAGCTTAAAAGCGCGTTGTCGTCGGATTTGCCATGTTGCTGTCCTTTAAAGTTCTCCTGATTTCATCCTAAAACTGCGGCGCTAATATTCTGATATATATAAATATATACTTTTTACGTGTATTATTAGGCTGTACACAAAAAGTTCAAGCAAACCATTTAGGTCGTATAATATGTATAGAACAATTTCAACAATTTAACAAAAAGTGTAGTAATGTACAATTTATCTGAAGAAGTGTTGGTGGTTTCCGGTCCAAAAGGATTTACATATTTCCGACGTCTTTTTTTGTTGATAATATCATCTTGTGAATGTCACTTCGAAACAGCAATAGTATATAGGTGCACTGGTGGTAGGACCTCTTGTGAGTCCGCGCGGGTAGGTACCACCGCCTTGCCTATTTCTGCCGTGAAGCAGTAATGCATTTCAGTTTGAACGGTGGGGCAGCCGTTGTAACTATACTTGAGACCTTAGAACTTATATCTCAAGGTGGGTGGCGCATTTACGTTGTAGATGTCTATGGGCTCCAGTAACCACTTAACACCAGGTGGGCTGTGAGCTCGTCCACCAATCTAAGCAGTAAAAAAAAAGACGAATTTCTTGTTATTGGGTGGAGCTAGACCAACTTTGTGCCCATCTAAACCAATAAAATAATATTTACTTTTAATATCTAAATATAGCATATAATCTTTACAATTCGCAATCTTTATTTTTTACAGTTTCCTAATTTACACATTTACTTTGTATTTATTTTCTCAAGTCAATTTTTTCATGAGTCGCATAGAAATATCGACTTCATCAGCGCTGCCAGTGATTAAGAAAGCAATTCTTCCACTTCTGAACACCAATTAAACTATAATACATTCTTAAAGATGCATTGTTTTGAACTTTGAAACATTATTTATGATAAATGCAATTGCGATTAAAATACCATTCTCAAGTTTAATTCAAATAAAAATACCAATAAAAATTCTACCGTTCCTGTGTACGGTAACATTGCCGTTCGTATCTGTCATCGCGGCCGGACGTGCCTTGGTCAGCCATCGATTAAATCTGCCACAATGCTGAGCCCATTAAAACTAAATAGCCCTTATTAGCGTCTGATAATCGGTTTAAATGTCCTGTGAAACACCAATAGAAATAAATTATTTTTCTAAAGTGTATTATAACCCTCGGCTTTAGCTGTGATGGACAACTTTTTTTATTGCTTAGATGGGTGGACGAGCTCACAGCCCACCTGGTGTTAAGTGGTTACTGGAGCCCATAGACATCTACAACATAAATGCGCCACCTAACCTGAGATATAAGTTCGAAGGTCTCAAGTATAGTTACAACGGCTGCCCTACCCTTCAAACCGAAACGCATTACTGCTTCACGGCAAAAATAGGCAGGGTGGTGGTACCCGCGCGGACTCACAAGAGGTCCTACCACCAGTAATTACGCAAATTATAATTTTGCGGGTTTGATTTTTATTACACGATGTTATTCCTTCACCGTGGAAGTCAATCGTGAACATTTGTTGAGTACGTATTTCATTAGAAAAATTGGTACCCGCTTGCGGGATTAGAACACCGTTGCATCGCTTCAACACGAATGCACCGTACGTCTTATCTTTTAGGCCACGACGGCTTCGGTCTGAAAACACACTGTACTATTTAGAAGCATATTCTATTCCATTTGTTTTTCTGCTATAATCGGTAATGTGATTCTCCAACTGTTTCTCCTGAAACAAGTGCTGGTCGCAAAAATAGCCTGTCTGTACACAACGCATCAGGAATAGCGTAATGCTCAACATCTCTCTTACCTTTAAAACTCCGCATGCAATTCCTTGGCAAACAGGAAGATTGTGTTAAGCACAAGACATATTTTATTTGTGGATATTTTTTAAGTGAAACAAATATTGGGACCATGCTGCGCCCGATGAAAGATACCGTTGGAGCGAATTTAAAAATGTTGAAAATGGAGCGTCGACGCGTGCGCACTCGATGATAATACCGCTACCCAAGTAATGAGCAGCTGAGATGTATCGGGTATCATGCTCAGTTACAAGCTTAATCGCGATAATTACATTCAATTTCGTTCATTTATACATTAATTAATGTGTAGCGTGAGACACCTGGTGCCGCTGATTGCAAGAAAACAATTGTAATACCTTTTAAATTTTTTATAGGCGACCTGGCTACAAAAAAGCCCGACAATACAAACGTAGGATACGGTAGGGATACAGCTGTACACGGCGACGTCAGTGCAAGCTACGATGTTGATAGTTGTTGTGACCTAAAGACCAACGATAAGACTCTTAATATACAGAAAAGTTTGCTAAAACCTACAGCAAACACAATAAGTTGTAAAATGCGTCACCATTTACAATTCTGTCTGTAAAGCGTACTTCATTTACGTAGAATACATGAACATAAAATTTACATACAAATGTATCTAAAAGGACCTCAATGGACTGTGTAAAAAAGGATATGCGGGAGAAGGGTGTGAATACAGAGATGACGTATGATAGGCTTGAATTGAAAAAGAGGACATGCAGCGCCTACCCCGTATTGTGGGATGGGGGCAAGAAGAAGAAGACAACATAATATGTATCTAATAATTAATAGAACAACTTGGCGTCGCTCGGTGGAGTAGGAGCTGGGCAAGACGTGTGAGGAGGTAGAGTAAACTGCCCAAGACAGATGTAAATGGAAGGATTTGATTCAAGCCTTACACCCGAGCAGAGGGTAATAGGAAAGACAGAACAGAAATAATAGTTTATCTGAGAAAGTATAATTAGTCAGAAACTGTAGCGCTGGGTTATACGCCTACTAAATAACCCACTGAGTTTTTCACGGGATCTTGTCAGTGGGTTGCGATTCCAATCCGGGAGTAGATTGAGCGAAGCACTGCTCTTGCTAAGGCTAGTGTTCGGAATTCACTCAAGTTAAGCCCGTGAGCTCACCTAACGGTCCGCGCGAAGTTGGAATAGTCTCTTAGCCTACCAATGATTAGGTAGGGAAAAAAGGCTACTAAATAGCAATGGAAAAGGTAAAATCTCAATAATTCCCTACATAAACTAGTCGCAGCAAGCATTATTGGTCAGCATCACCATTTAAATCGCCCTGATTTACATTTTCAAGATCAAATCTTTATAGTACAAAAAATCTATTACTAATACACCGAAGATTATACGAACGAACATACGCTTTATTTGAATGGCACTTAGGCTTACTTTTGTATAAATTTAAGGACAGACATGAAATCCTCGGGTAAGGTGCAGGTCCCATTGTGTCCACTCCGTTGTCTCAACATTAGCGTATGTGAACAAAACCAACAAAAAGTTTGCAAAAAATGTCTGCCGCTACGATATCTGCAGTCCGCTGTCTCCGAGCTTGGACAGCTTACACCGTGGAGTTGCCTTACTTCAATATATTTTATGGTTTGAAATAATCATGAAAACTATGATGGGAATAAATATTATTAATACAAGCTTTTAGAGTGTTTATCAGAAGGAAGTAATTTAGTAAGCTATTATTATGCAACCGCGTGAAGATGGATGTGTGAAGATGGATATAGATAGGTAGCCGGCCGTCCCAATAAAATTTTTGGTACCCCGAAGACTACATAAAATACATCAGTCAACTATGCCAATCATGTCTAAAACTAGTACCTAATCAATAATTTGTATTCTCTGCGGTTTTCGCGTCTCGTATACATTACTATATCGTATATTTACTTTGCCCGCGACTTCGTAAGGACCATTTGGGAAGTCTACCCTTTAGACTTCCCAAATGGTCCTGTAATTATCAGAATCTAGATCTGATGTTAGGATCCTGGAGAAATCAAGAAAAATCTACATTTTTCAACTCTATCTTGAAGTGATTTGGGTGATTTGGGATCATTATTTTGCTGCGATATTATTTTAAAACTGCGATGTCTTCTAAGATACTCATTGAAGTCAAATAATGTAAAGGCAAATTTCTTTTAAATTAAATAATTGTAATGAAATAACATATTTATTTGGTAAAGAATTAATATCATCTTTATAAAACACGTTCATAAATAATGCTTATTTTAGCGTAAAAAAGGTCATAAGTGGGCCAACCTTAAAATATACAGACATATGCTGTCGCGGATTTTTTTTGTCATAAATTATTTTAGCGAAACTTTAATAGTTTCCGCAGTGCACGCAGCTGAAGCTGTCAAAAGGCAAAAACATCGCTCCTGTTGGTCTTAGGGTGATGTTATACAGCCTATATATAGCAATAACACTGATAGAATTTTTCAAATCGGACCTGTAGTTCCTGAGATCAGCGCGCTCAACCGAAAAAACAAACAAACTCTTCAGCTTTGTAATTATTTGTATAGATTGAACAGTATTTTATGAACCTCGCGATTTTTATTGTCATTATATAATTTCGCTTTTCCAATACCTCACAGTTATTGTGGTCACGGACGACTAAGGTGTTATCTGTCGCCAATTGAATATTGTGGTAATTGATTTTCTTAACACAATATTCATTAATTTAATTCAGGAAAGAATATGAGACAGGTGTCGGATATATAATACGTCCGCACGATCAGTTACCACTTTGATGATTTCTGACACCAAACGGTCTCGCCTTTCTTAAGTTTGGTTAAAGCGTTCACAGTGCGGAGTCTATGAGTTCCAGTAACTTATCATAAGGTGGGTCGTGAGTTCATGGACTCATTTATAAGTTGTGTAAACTGCTACCTCTTAAATCCAGTGAACGATTGTTATCCAGAGGGGCTCCACAACTACTGCCATTTCGGGCTACTGAATTTATCAATGAAAATGCAATCGACTCCACGCCCTTCCCATTGCTGAGTAGGGTCCAGTAGAGCACAGTGCGTCTGCAGCCGCGTAAATCTAAATCAGCTAGCTGTCTCAGCTTGTTTTGCTTTCATTACCGGACTCAGGTAGACCTCTACTCGCCTCGCGACACTTTCCACATTCCTTTCACGAGCGTACGAGGAAATCAATTCAATACGTTCTGTGAACGATTCGTATGGATAATTTCGAAAGTATTTTGTACGATATTGGGCAGATACAACTTTTCAGTGAAAGGCTCAGTTTGTAGCCATGTCTGTTCTAATTGTATACGGTATCAGTAGTAGATGGAAATAGCAGAGCGTATCGTATGTGTCATTGTTTTTCCATTTGTAATACACGATTTTTCACCTACCTCATTGTCTAGAATGTACATCTACTATGTAAAGTGGATTACCTTAGTGATTTTTGTTCTACAAAAAATTAACCGAATACGTCTGTGTGGGACACGAGTGTTTGCAGAGCGTTGGTCATAACTGAAATTTGCTGTTTCGGCTAGTCTCTCTTTCGCTTTCTGATATGAACATAAGAAGATGAACGGCTTTTTATTTTTATTTTTTATTTCATATATGAGTGGGCGAGCTCACAGCGCACGTGCTGTTAAGTGGTTACAGGAAACCATCGTCATCTACAACGTAAATGCCGCCACCCACTTTGAGATATGAATTATAAGGTCTCAGTATTATTACAACGGCTGTCCCACCCTTCAAACTGAAACGCATTACCGCTTCACGGCTGTAATAGGCAGGGTGGTGGTTGTACTTACCCGTGCGGACTCGCAAGTGGTCCTACCACCAGTAATTACCTTCGCAAATTATAATTTTGCGAGTTTGATTTTTATTACGCGATGTTATTCCTTCTCCGTGGAAGTCAATCGTGAACATTTGTTAGGTACGTAATTCATTAGAAAAATTCTTATACCTGCCTGCGGGATTTGAACACCGTTGCATCGTTTGAAACGAATGCACCGGACGTTCTATCCTTTAGGGCACGACGATTTCAAAGAAGATTATGAGAGTATCGGGTTTTAAAGCAAAGTTGATACAGCGAATACTCTAGAACTGTTTGGAATTATGAGCAAAACCTAATCTGCTAATTAACGGCTATCGGAAAACAAATTGGGAAATCTTTACCGAAATCTGAATTCACAAAATTATAATCGTGTTTATTAAAAAATAAAATAAACAGCAACACTCGAAATGGCCGCTGGAAATTCCGCGACAGCTCCATATCGCGTCACTGTCAATCCGTTATATTTAGATCGCTCCGGCGTTTGACTGGCGCACGTCAGCTGACTTTGAAGCAGCCGTCATCGCTGACACGCGTATTGACAGTTGTCGATAACGTCAGCTCGAATGTTTTGAATTTCGAAATTAGAATTTTCTCGTGTTCCCTTTCTCGGTATTGTAATTATCGAACGTTAATATTCAAATTTAATGTTGTTCTTTTATGAGTGAGCTTAGAAAATATTTCGTCTACTAGGATAGTACAGTATTTTATGGCTTAAAGTATTTTCCAACAAGATCCACTGATTCCTATAATTATAAATTATAGCAGATGGCCTAAATGTATGTTGAATACCTTCAAGAAAACATTTATCGAAAGCCATTGCAAGATTAAGGCGTAATTAAGAGCAACCTTCTCTGAATCTATATACCTAGTTCAGCCATAAGTTCTGTTACGAATGAAAATGCATTTTTCAATGAATTTTTTAATGTAATATTATTAAAATTTATATCTAAAAAAGTATAATGTCTTAAGGGTCCATCAAAAAATAAATAAAATATTTTATTCGAAATGGCCAATCTTTCTTTGGCTTTTATACAGGCCTTTAATCTGTTTGGCCACGAATCTATGGATATACGCAACGTTTCCAAGGGAAATTTCGCCACTGCTTGCTCCAAATATTTTTTTAAGAGACTCAATGTCGCCGTGTCGTTTAGAGCAAGCCATGTGTTCTAAGACTGACCCTAATTTGAAGTCTTCGGGCTAGGTGAGGGCCAGTCTTCAGCTCTTATAAAGTCCGGAACGTTGGTTTCAAACCAGGCTTGGGTAGTTCGTGCCTTGTGACCAAGTGCAGAGTCCTGCTGGAAAGTCCACGATATATTTTTAAAAAGCGTATTGTTGAAAGTTTGAGAGGTTTCACAACATGATTCAAGAGTATATCTTGATACACTTTTCACTCTGTTTTCACAAAAATGTAGTTTGGTGACTCCTTGATAAGACACGCCCCACCAAACCATCACAGACGCAGGATTATGACCACGTTGTACCGTTCCGACCACTTGAGCAGCTTCTTTAGAACTGTGAGCGTACATAATTTTGCTTATTGTAGTGTTCTTCAATTGTGAAAATTTTTTCATCGGTAAAGAGGATATTTCTGTGCCTTTCACCTTCGTATCGCGTTTTGATCGATCCACTCCCTTTAACTGTAAAGATTGATTTAGGGCATGTCTTGTATATTGATATTGTCTTGTAATATCACACGTTATCACACAACAGGCATGACAGTGCTAGATCAACAGTTTTACTACATTTAAATATTTTTGTATACGCTAAACATTACGTAGATTGTTAATAAATTGGTATAAATCTAGAGCTCCGCACCTTGCCGAGTCCAAAGGCTTATTGCTTTACACAAATACAGCAGTTCTAAATACCCCATAATATTAAATATAAACGGCCTGTCACATTATTAATATATCTAATAATGAATTTTTCTACATATTAAAACCATAACTCATTAAGATGTCCGTTACAAATTCTAAATATCATATTTCTCATTCATTTTATTAAAGGTGTTCGAACGCCGTTTATAAATAGAAGCGGTTCTAATGTTGACAGGTGTGAAGTGTTGTCAGCTATCAAAGATTATGCAATATTGCCAGGGTTCGAGCGATTCAAGATTATTAATTAATTTTCAATAATGAATAATAAATTTAATATTTTTAATATTTTTTTTAATTTTTCTTTCACGTCCATCAATCTTATTCGTAGAATCCTGTTATTTAGTTTAGTTTTTTTCTATTCTCGATTCAGATATATTGTAGATATATGCAACCATTATTACGTTAGGACGGATAACTTTAAAAATTGTTCCAAAAATTACAGTCTACAGACTAAAAACAGTCAAAAAAATACGGTCACAACCTTATGATTTTGAAATTGGCATTTTTAAATTGCTAAGTTACGTGTTTTTATTCGAATAATGGGTGAACGAGTTCAGGGCTCTGGTGTTGAGTGGTTTTATTTGTCTCTATACTTGATTAGTGTCATTTCTTCAATACAAAGTCGAATGTTGAAATAGACAAGGCGGTATTAATCCATGAGGACAGATGTACAAAACCCTCTGCGATACTCTGCGAATAATACAAAAGGTAAAGTAGTGAGGACCAGCCGAAGTTGGGTAGAAAAATGAGACAAACAGACTCCTATTACAAAAAAACAGAAACCAAGTGAACTACTATCAACTAATTTCGGTAAAGGACTGTGCCGGCAATGAAGTCGTTTTGTAGAGAGAACCAGGGACCATTAGGTACGGTTGAGGCAACTGGATTACTAGCGCATGTAAAACATCGTAAACTGGAAACATAATTATATTGAAGACCTGGGCCCAAACAGTTACAAAATGTAGACATGCCGCCTTGAGCCAGGGCTGAACTAGGAGATTGTTGGGGAACCATAATTATGATGATAAAACAAATATGGCCAGACTGATAATATGATTTTCGAGGGGGGTCTTTTACTATTAACTAATAGTTTGTACTAGATATGAAGATACTAAGTAACGTGGATAAAAAAAATTGGCAAGAATTAAGAAGGGAGTCAGGTAAAAAAATTAAGCCCGGGTGTCGCATCAACACGACCAGACACCGGTTTATTTTAAGTAATAACCTGATAGAATGATCTGAGGTATTATAAATTCTACTAAATGTCTCTTTTTTTCGCTTATATGGATGGATTAGTTCACGGCCCACCTGGTGTTAAATGGTTACAGGAGCTCATAGACATCAACAACGTAAATACTGCCACCCACATTGACACCTGAGCTCTAAGTCTCCGTTTTTACTCCAAGGCTCAAGAGCCCCTAGCGTTAGCTCCAAGTCCATTCCAGTAACGTCGTAGTCACGCGAGCCTGTACAGCATGACTATCTACCGCGGGATTCGATAATTAATATGCTAATAGTTCGGCTTTGCCCACCCTCGCGTACGTGAGAAGCATAACGCTCCACCACATAGAAGATGTGCTTTAAAATAGACTCGCCAAATGCAAAGTACTAGAATAAGCTTGACTCTGTGACGTGTTTTTTTCTAACAAGGTCATGTTTTGTAAATCTTACCATAGATTAACTGGTGTTTAAAAGTTGGTGTTAAATTTAATAAATGTTACTACTATTGGTAGTTATGGGAAGCTTGATTTCAAAACACAATTTTTGTAATTAAAAAAATGTGGCCTTAATTCAGACTACAGCTGAGAAAGGCTATCCTCAGTACTCAAAGTCAGTAACTTCCAGTCGCCTTGAGAAGTGTGGTCGAATTCTGAACTTTTCAATTGTTTAATGCATGCATAAATAGGGATGGTTCACTTTTACGACACAGAAAACATTATTGTTTCGCAGCTGAAAAGTTCTAATAAATTAAATAATCCAATTAAAACGTTTCCTTCCATTCTTGCTTTCAATCCTTTTTTTTGATACCTATAGCCGACTAGTATGTTACGAAGAAATTCGCTTCTCACAAAGTGCATTTCTATAACTTTAGACAACTGAACCAATTAATTACATATATCTACTCTATGACCTGTCTGATTTGCGTGCGCACAGGAATCGCTACAAAAACTCAAATATAATTGACGACCAGCCCGGCGACGGGTGATGGACTCATCGAAACCACTCAGCCGAAGAGACAGGATTGTAGAGTTATGAATTCAATGAAACTCTGTATTCATGTTTTGATTTTAAGTTTAATTTTTTGTCAAAATTTAGTTGATGCGTGAATAAGCTAGTGAAACGATTAAAGGGTCATTGACTGACATTCAGGGTCCGACCTTGTTTATAATAATAATAATAATAAATTTTTTTTATTGCCTTTGTAGGCAGACGAGCATACGGCCCACCTGATGGTAAGTGGTCACCGTCGCTCGTGGACGTCAACAATGCCAGGGGCAGGCCAAGCCGCTGCCTACCAGAATTAAATTCCATATCAAGTGTTAGTAATACAAAATCTTAAAAAAGCAGTACATTTTATTTATTTTACATTGACCATGGCTGGTCTTGAGCCAACATGGACTTCATTCCAGTGCCTTATATATTTATTCAGAAACATTGTAGTTTTAGGGTCAGATAGAGAGAGTACCATATTTTAATAGCCAAATCTATTCCGTGAAACATTGTCACTTAGAACTTTCTATAATAGTTCGTGACCATGAAAACTAATTTATACAAAACATCAAATTGATATTAAACAGAGATTATAATGTAACTATTAAGAAATACTTATTTTTCGGAAAGCGGCTTTGTGTAAGGACAATAACAAAATATATGCCTGTTTTATAACATGGTGTCCTGTTAACGGCAAAAAGAAACATTAAAATTTGACATAGCAACAAAATATAAACGCAACTTAAATTCATTGGCTATGAACTTCACTGAATATGAATGTAAAATAATGTATCGGTGTAAGAGTTGGATGCGTAGTGGGTATAAGATGTGGAGATGCGAAGATGCGCACTCTTCATTTGAAAATTATTAATCTACCAATTATTTATTTTTCTGACAAATTCATAGTACCTACTACTATTATATATTTTAAATTATGGGTAACTATGACTGAACTATAAAGAATAGGGCTCTATTGTGAAGGAAATAACATTCAAATAGTTTATTTAAAAATAATATGAAACAGTATTTTTTTTATTGCCCTTGTAGGCAGACGAGCATACGGCCCACCTGATGGTGAGTGGTTACCGTCGCCCGTGGACTTCAGCGATGCCAAGGGCAGAGCCAAGCCGCTGCCTACCGTAGAAATTTTCTGAGTTCTTTTTATTTGATAGTGGAAAAACTAAAGGAACATTTATAATTTTACCAATCTGAATCTATGAATCGGAAAATGAACATTTTTCCCTCACAGAAGTGATTATTAGAAAACGATTTGACAGTTATTTTGCATGTCACATAGTTACGTTTCGATTTTCGTTTACCGTACTTATCTAGGCACTCGAAGGTTCACCGACCCCGTGGGTAAGACTAATCCAGATCAGAGTTGCCCGTCAGCGGTTGTACCTGCCACCGCACCGCTACTGAGAGCCGCCGACGGATACTAAATCGGGCGCTTTCCCAATGTTTTAGACGATACGACATACTTCCCTTTTGTTTTTTCTAAATATTGCATGCTTTTGTTTGATTTGATATAAAGTTTTCAACCAGCTACCTACCTAAAATCAATGTGCCCTCGGAAATCCGTATTTGGAATATCAGTAGAACAAGGAATAGATAACTGCTATTACGAACAGATAAGTGATAACTACTACAGGAATTACTACAAGTAGTTGTAGTACTTTAGTAGTAAAGTAGTTTTAAACGTATTAAAGGTATTTAAAAGTATTCAAGGTTTGTCAAAAATCACAAAATAAGATTTATAAAACCTTAAACTAATTCGGAACGATGATAATTATTCAAAACTTAGCGACATTTGACATATTGACAGTAATAAGTTATTCTCTTAATAGTCTAGAGCATTGATTGATTGATTGGTAGAGGGGGAAGAGGTCGACCGAAGAAGACATGGATGGAGTGTGTGAATGACGATATGAGAGAGAGGGGAGTGAGTGTTGAGATGACGGCTGATAGAAGAGAATGGAAGAGAAAAATTAGCTGTGCCGACCCCACATAGTGGGATAAGGTGGAGAAAAAGAAGAGTCTAGAGCATTGATTCCCAAAGAAATCGATATCAACACACAAACATGATAACGTAATCAAACCGCAAAGTTTTTAAATTAGTATTTTCTATCAATAAGAAATAAACTAAAGATAAGATTTTTGTAGTAGTTTGGCTATGGGGGCCGCCTGAGGTATCAGTTAATTTTGGAAAAGGGGTCTCTTGCTCAAAACAGTTTGGGAATCTCTGCTCTAGAAGTAAAGACTCTCGGCGAAAAAAGTTAATGGTACTCACAGACACGAAAACAGTTGCTCACTTCAAGACATGAGGTTAAAGCAAAAAAAAACAGATAACAATAATCTGACAGAGTAGATAATCGTAATCTTTTCCCATGTGATTATGGAAATGGTTCGACCAAGTCCACGGTATCAGATGACGAGGGCGGTTTCGACGGCGCATGTTTATGACCACAATCTAATTTATTAGACGCTGCACAGATACTCGGTACTTAGCCAGCTGCCGACAGGCTTTGTTTCTAGGGTTTTTTTTTTGTTTTGTAGTATTTATAGGTGAGAACAGCGGTCAATAGTGCATTGAGGAATATATGGAAAATTAAAGTTCATGAGTGCTTTGTTCAATGTAGTCTGTTAGTTCAAAAATTTTAATCAAAAGTTTTAAATTGTCAAATCTAAAACTATTATTATCATTTTCAAGCACTCTTTGCTATAACACTCGTGTCCTTTACTATAACTGTTCTTAGACAGTAAATTGTCATAGATTCTTATTACCTTGTATTTTATAATCTATTCTTAACTATATTGACATTTTATCAATTCATTTCATTTCATTCAATATCAAATATATTCTCGTAGTATCTCTAGCTCTCTTCAGAGTGTGATCCGGGCTAGCAAAAGTGATGTTTATAATAAGGACAAAGAGCTGTCGCTAGTGATGTGCTGGTGAGCTATTAGCGTGATCATAGCACATTTGGCTGAGCTATTTTGGGTTGATGACACCTATACTGAAGGAATGTGTCCGAATTCTAGACGTAATTTCTTTCTTTAATTATTCTAGGTCCACTGAATTTGTGTTTTGTATTGTTATTGTATACTGAAATTGTATTCTTTTTTACCAATTCAATTCCTACTCTATTTTATTTGTCAGCTGTTTGGGTAATGTATGGTGTAAGAATGACCTAAATTTACTACAAAACAACGTTATCAACATATTTGAGAAAACTTGACGAAAGAGAATAAAAAAAAGAGTGACGATGACACAGAGAGTAACTAGCACTTATTAACTTGTGTATAAACTGTATTCTTATGGTAATAAAATTCAATTTAAAATGATTCATTTAAATAACTTTATCGAGATCTTCTTTCATTTATGAATTTTTACTAAATTCACTCGTTGTATTGCATTGTATGTACAATAACTTTATAACCGTTAAAACGGTAATTCTAAAAACAAACAAGAAAATATTTTCCGTTTCAACAATTATGGATTCCTCACAGGTAATAAGTTAGAAAAAGCGTTAACAATTCTAAGTTCGAGTTAGCATAAGCTTGCATGCAACTTAATGCATATGCATGCATATTAAGAGACACATAAATCAAATGTAATAACGATGGTTCAATAGTTTTTATTTAGCTTCACTGGCAGGCCAACAATCCTAAGTCGGTTAAGAGAAAAATTTATTTTTGAAATAAACAATATCTATATGTTGGCACACGTCAGGGATGGCTGAGCGGTAGGTTCCGTCATCACTCGTATTCGATTGAACTCAGTTTAGTTAATAAAACTTTTCAATAATAATTATTGAAACTCAACATACACAACTTTCACAATGACAGGATAAACCGACAGTTTCGTTGCACATACCGACAGACCGACTGACTGACTGACTGACCGTCAGAGACTCACTGCTGAGATGGACGGAATGACTGTCTGACACGAATGCTACGACTCTGTCCACGTACCGCCATTTTATACTGTGGCGTTACGGAGTCTACCCTTCATTTTGTGATATTTATCAAAACAACATTTCATCATTTAAAATAATAATCTAAACCACCGTCTTAATATTACTAAAAGTCGTTATCCACGACATATGTATATATTAATACGTGAAGCAAAAACTTTGTACCCCTTTTTACTAAGATTGCGCGGACGGAGAAGTATGAAATTTCCCACACTTATAGAGAATATAGAGAAGGAGTGCAGAAGTTATTTTTTTTTTTAATTATGCACAAGAAATACGTTAAATCCATAAATAAAAACAATACACAGCCTACCATGTATTTGACACACACACGGATGCATATTATTTGTTTATTGTCAAACTTTTCTTGTTGCTGTAGTCAAGTAGATGTGAGAATAGATTAAATTAATATAGTTTGTCTTTATTAATATTTGTCTGAAGAGCAGTCTTGGCGAAATCTGTGATTATAGAATTATAATAATCTTTGACAATAGAACCATAATAGTGTACGCGTACAAACTTATAATTTCAATTAATAATAGTCGAATTTCGACTACCGGTGGACTACTAGTTATTTTAAATGAGTCTGTTTATAGAGTTCACCAGTGGCCTGTGTAGTTAGAGTTGTCGGCGGTGACTACGTAAGACCGAATGATTACGTTCAGGTAACAACTCCAAGGGATGCTTATATATCTTGGGTCAAGACAATAGGCTGCAGATATTATTATAAACATTCCGTTCGGTTTGTAAATGCACGATATTTAGACATGAACAAAGACTCAACTTCCGCAGTAGCAGTAGTAGAAGTATTCAGTTCTTACCCAATGTCGTAATTCCTAACCTTTTAAATAATCCTATCATTGTTAGCCACGGTACACTCATGGACTTCAATCAACCCTTAACACCAGGCCGGGAATATCGTTGCTCATATTAACAATACAGAACTTTATGCAGAAAATGCCCTTTGACTCGTATTTTCAATCCCATGGGTCGAGGAGGGAAACTCCGTCTGTTAAGCGAATTGAGCATCTTTTTAGTTGTTTTTGACTCTGATTAGGTACTCTGGATAGATTGTACCTAGGTTCCCGGCAAACAACAACGATGCATTAAAATATTAAAATTTAAGTTAATTTGAACTATTCGGGTCATGGTGAAATTCCTACTTAGTTAAGAGAGAGAAAGAGAGATTAAAAACAAAACAAATAGTTCCGATATAAGAAGACAGAAAAATGAACGAAGTTGTCAGAACCTCGCTAAACGGGTTCAAATGCTATGCTGCTGAAAAATAACCGAGAGCTTTCGTGACCCCAAGACAGTGGCATCAATTGAGTCTATTTCTAAACACCAGGTGCAGCCTGCTTTTGATGGCAGTCTAAGAAAGCCTTATGAGACCTTGAATGGTACGCGCATATTATCGTTGGGACTGTGGTTGCGGCTTTCGCATTTATAGGCTAACATCAATTAATCATTAGTATCACTGTGCGTATTCACACCGGTAAAAACAATGGATAGCACAGACAGTATGTAAAGTGTTTTACGCGCTTCGATAAACATCAACGGGTTCATATTAAAATTAACTTCTTTGAAGGCCCACTGAGCAGAACTTCGTGTTATTGTTTGGCATTTGTCATACAAACGTTCCTAAAAAATTGTCGTTCAGATAATCACTTTTATTGGCCACTAACATTTTAAAAAGAGCGACCAAAATGCCGACTGTGCGCCATGTGTCGTCACCATTCAGTCAACCCTATTAGCAGGACACAAGGTGCACATTGGAACACACAGTTTTCACCACGTTGCATTGAGCTCTGAAATGAACCTTCCCTCGGTGCGTAAAAACACAAATCGACATCCGCCGTAACATTTCATCTTACATTGTATAGTTCAAGAATTCACACTAATGAATTCTTACTAAATGTGTTTTGCATTCCGATATTGCGATGGCGTGATAGGTCCCTGTCGCCTTCCTCATATTTGTAAACTGGTTCGTAAACCTAAATTTACTTATCAATTAAAGAACTTTTTTTATTTATTGCTTAGATGGGTGGACGAGCTCACAACTCACCTGGTGTTAAGTGGTTACTGGAGCCCATAGACATCTACGACGTAAATGCGCCACCCACCTTGAGATATAAGTTCTAAGGTCTCAAGTATAGTTACAACGGCTGCACCACCCTTCAAACCGAAATGCATTACTGCTTCACGGCAGAAATAGGCGGGGTGGTGGTTCCTACCCGCGCGGACTCACACGAGGTCCTACCACCAGCAAGACCGGTTTACCCTACAACCATTGTTCATCAGAAGAGTAAACCTTGCTAATTTGGATTGGAATAACGCAATAAAAAAAACTTTATAACATAATATAGAAAATTATAAAATATTTGCTACCTAGTTCTATTCAATATATTATCATAAATAACAGTGAGCGACTAGGTCCGGAGTGACAGGTAAATGATGGCAAAGTCTAGCGTGTTCCACATCAGCGGGCGCGTCCGTCAAAGTCGAGCGCAGCCGGGCCCGGACGCTATCTTAACGTGCATTTCCTTACCGTTGGGTTACCAGATTTAGCAATTTCTTGTAAATTCTAGAAATTAAGTAATTTAATTGTTTTATTTTTATTTTATAGTACTAGATGAATTAGTTTAAAGTTTTAGAACCCATGCTTTATATCAACTCTTCTACAGAAATATGACATTCATCATGGGTATTGTCTAGGAATATAAAGTACTGATATATTGAAAACAACAGTTACCCTTTTTAAGGATTGTCAGTTAAACGGTAAAAATCTATTGGTTTTGGGAAGGCGTCATACATAAATATTATCGCTCTTGTACAATCTGAAATAACAGGAGTTCAAACGTTATTAGTAAATAATATGGCAACACCGTAGTGCAGTGAACACTTGACGTTGATCGATAATGAATTATTAGTCTTTATTTTGAACAGTCGTGTGAACTGGGAAATCTTTTAAAATCTGTTTTCTATATATATTATTATCTTCTGCCTTTATTACTTTCAGAAAATCATAACAGAATTTTCAACACATAAAATAATTTTACAAAATAATAACAGGTAGTTCTATCACCTAGTAAAATGTACTTCAATTAATTCAATTATTATAGTATAGTTGCGCTGGTGCGGCCATGTGATGAGAATGTCCGACGAGAGGATAACAAAACGCATCTTCTACTCCGAACTCCAGACTGGCAAGCGAAAAAGTGGCGGCCAATTCTTAAGATATAAGGATGTTCAGAAGAGGCATATGAAGAAATGCAACATTGACCACTCTCGTTGGGAGGCTCAAGCACAGAATCGTTTGGAGTGGAGAGCCTTGGTACAGCAGGGCGTGCATGTCTTTGAAACGAACAGGAGGCGCGAACTGGACGACAGACGAAATAAATTGAAAAGTTGACCGCCTTCCACCATTTTTTACAACTTCGTGGGTGGTGTTCTTACGTGTAGCTTCTGTTTGCGCACGTTTAAGAACAAGATAGGCTACCCTAGCCATATTAGAGCGCATTAGAGGCGCGGACATTAGCTTTTAAGTCATTGAACAGAAAATTTTGGTCGCCATTGCCGAAACCGGCTTAGAACCTTGATGATGATGATGATGAGTATACTCGTAGTACTGGTAATGATTAAAACCTGACAGGTGTTATAAACCAAATAAGGTGAGCTCTCATTTCAAATGCATTCATGCTTATACCAACCGTAGCGACAGCATTGCTGTATAATGTTGTAATAGAATTTATTAGGAATTTTCAGCAAAGAAACCGGCGGCAAAAGTCGTCATGGCCGATGCAACTAGTATGTGGGTTTTCAAATGAAGACAGGTACCAATTTTTCTAATGAATACGTACGTAACAAACTTTCGCGAATGACTTCCACGATGGAGAAATAACATCGTGTAATAAAATATGTTTAACCGGTAAAAAATATAATTTGAGTAATTAATTACTAGTAAGCATGGGTAGGTATGGGGTACCCTTCTTCAAATGTATGTATCTTCAATGAGAGTATTCAATGGCAGGCAGCGACTTGGCTGTGCCCCTGGCATTGCTGACGTCCATGACTGACGGTAACCACTTACTATCAGGTGGGCTGTATACTCGTCTACATATAAAGGCAATAAAAAAAACGTAATGCGTTTCGATTTGAAGGGTGGGGTAACCGTTGTACTTTAAAACTGAGACTTAAAACTTAAGTGCCAAAGTGGGTGGCAGCTTATACATTGTTGATATCTATGAGCTCCGGTGATCAGGTCGGCCGTGAGCTCTTCCATTGATCTAAGCAATAAAAAAACAGACTGTAGTTCGAAAATCCGAAGTTATAATTTTATTGGTCTTATTTTCTTTGTTCATGTTCATTGGAATATTTATTTCTTAGGTTCAAGATACAAGAGACCAAAGTAGATCGATGCGGTGTCAAGTCAGCTCAAATACAGGCTAAACAATGAAAGTACTACCGACATTTTCATTTCTAAGCTTCCTTATCAAAGAATTACAACAGCTGCGACTAAGATGAGTGATATAATTGTCAGGCCAGAGGGATCGGTCCGAGCGTGCACGATTGTTCCGAACTCTGACGGTAAATCTCGCGGAAATAGTACTTCCCTTCAGACGAATAGCGTCGTCCGTAGTATAAGAAATATAATATGACAACTTTTGCATTTGACGATTGGACTATTAACCTTTACTCTTACATGCTGTATCTGAAATCAGATGGGCTTTTGGCCAGCGGTATCCATTGTGATTCTTATACAACTTGACTTTGAAATTGGGCTATGTTTTTATTTTTATATCAAATACTGCAGGACTAGACGAACACACGTTTTTAGCATTACTAGAAAGCAATGAGTGTAATTATCTGTATTGATAAAGCGAGGAAAGGGGGGGTGTCAGTAACAATGATAGTAATATTGGCGATAGTTAAATTTATAGTGATATATAGGAAAATTGGTAATAAATATATATTTTGATCAAGTCACCGTACCGTCATCCGCTATCTGTGCTCCGGGCGGCAATAACTAAAGATACGGCGCTTTTCGTATTGTTTTCCGATACTCGGGTAATGTAACAAGTTGCACTGTTTAAACCGAGATGTAGGTCAGACCCGATCGCTACCGACGCCGCGACGTATCGACTCCGATGGCGCTGTCTGAAGAATAGCTACTTATTTTTTTTTTAAATCAAATTTGGTTGTATTAACTTCATGATTAAAAAACATCTCGCGGTTTAATCTCGTAAGGACTTCATAATACTTATCGTGTTTACTGGGGCAGAGCGAACACTGAGTCTAACTGGCCATAGGGTCAGAGCCGTAGGGCAGTTTGAAATAGACAAGATATCAAAACGCCCAATCACCACAAATGTGTGTTTAATATTGTTTTTCATGCTTATCCACAGACGACTTAGTTATGACATACACTTGCTGAAGCATTTTCCATTCTCGCCGGATCTTCTCAGCGGGTCGTGATTCCGGTCCGGTAGCAGATTCATTCGCGAAGCTGCTACTCTTGAGTTTTTAGGACTCCCTTGAAGGCGCTCCGGTAGCTATTAGCAAATCCCGCCCCTTCTGGCTGAGCCCTTGCTCGCCCATCTGTCCTTGTGAAACTGAAAAGGCCTCCGAGCCACCAGTAAACCCTCAATCATAAAAAAGCATTTTCCATCAGCTATATATATATATGTGTGTATACATCACAAAAGGTCGGTGAGTACGCGACCACACACGTAGCTATTCACTAATGAGACACATTACGGAAGCGCGTATTTGTACACCCGGATTATCCAAGCAGCTCGTCAGTTTGGCATCGCTAAACTAATGTAGAAATCGCTTTGGATGTGGTATTTAGTTATTTATAGTAGCTTATCTTGAAAGACGACATAAAAGTTACGTCATTATTTAACTGAATCCGGATTTTAATGTAGAATACCTAAAATTATGTAAACGTCAACATACAATACAATACATACAAAATACATTTGTGGTATATTGAACCAGCTCTTAAGGGATTACCCTACTTAACAATAAAATTATTTTAATAATTAATATCTTGAACGGTAACCGCGAGCAAACTCGCTCAATGTTAAAATTTCATGAATTCTGCATCTCCGATACACCGATTCACAGTGAACTCATTACATTTTAATTTTCTATGGACGGGTTTTTTAAGTATTGTATAGCTTTCCGGTAATTCCAATGAGGTGAGGGCTAAGCGTTCATACTCCACGATACCGCATCCAAACTCCTAACTTTGTGTGCATCTGTGGCACGTGTCTTCGCGTTGTAATTAATAGTCTGTTAGCGTCTCGATTGATGATAATTCGATCGTTTGACCGGTCGCGTAACGGACTCACTCCGCTGATAAACTTCTTAAGATATTGCATTTGCTTAGGCAAGGAATTTCTTCTTAATGATCTTAGGTTTTTTAAGAAATGCATTACTATGTAAACTAAAAAGTAATCGTTTTTAAAAATGAAAAGTGAATATGTATATTTCATCATGAGCGGAATACAATATTGCTTTGCTACGCTAATCATAAGCCTACTGGTCGTAGAGCGCTTTCGCAAATGGTAGTGTACATCATAAGCTCAAACCGGTAAGTACCACCACGTTACATTTTTATTTATTTATTGCTTAGATGGGTAGACGAGCTTACAGCCCACCTGGTGTTAAGTGGTTACTGGAGCCCATAGACATCTACAATGTAAATGCGCCACCCACCTTGAGATATAAGTTCTAAGGTCTCAGTATAATTACAACGGCTACCCCACCCTTCAAACCGAAACACATTACTGCTTCACGGCAGAAATAAGCGGGGTGGTGGTACCTACCCGTGCGGACTCACAAGATGTCCTACCACTAGTAATAAAACAGTAATAAATTTCTGCCGTAAACCAATCACGCATTCTAGTTTCACGGTGTGGACTACTTGTACTCCACAATTGAGGCTTAGACCTCTTATCTTTTTTTTTCTTTTTTTTTTATTGCCTTATAGGCAGACGAGTATAGGGCCCACCTGATGGTGAGTGGCTACCGTCGCTCATGGACGTCAGCAATGCCAGGGGCAGAGCCAAGCCGCTGCCTACCGTCGGTATTTGCACGTAATGCCGGTTTGGTTTTGGTAATGGTTTCCGGTAGCTGGATTGGTTTGTTCACCGATTTATGCCAAAAAAACATAATTTTATATTATATTAAGGGAAAGAGCAATCTACAGCAAACGCAGTCTTCCAGAGTCGCACGAGAATGTTGACCTTCCGCATCGGGTTCTTATTTTAATTACATTGCGGATGTAAAATATATCACTATAGATGTATTATATACTTGCACTACAGTCTATATCTACTATGTAGCATTCATGTTTTCCGGTCTCTGGGGTATTATAAGTACTATTGTGACTTGTACATACAGATTTTGATGACTATGGGCTCCAGTAAGCGGTAGTAATATTTTGTACTACTCACCCACTCAAGTGAGGTTCTAGTATCTTAAGTATGTATATTCTCCTACTTAACTCTCATTCGAATTTTAGCCCCGAGTATTGGGAAAAGTGTGTTGTCAGTTCTACTAGGCTGTCATATTAAAAACTTTTTAATTGAAAACTCCTTGGTTTCAAAAATCGAATACCATTTATTTATTTAAAAAAAGATTCTCGGTCTTGTCACGAGGTTTTGTCAAACTTGTTTAGTCGTTGAGAAAATGGAATTGACTCGAGAAAATTCAAGAGCGATGATTTATTATGACTTTCGAAGTGGTTTAACACAAAAACAGTGTGTTGACCGGATGATTTCTGCATTTGGTGATGAAGCCCCATCCAAAACCACAATTTATCGCTGGTTTGCTGAGTTTCAACGTGGACGTGTCAAGCTCAGTGATGATCCCCGTCAAGGTCGTCCAAAAACTGCAGTCACCCAAGAAAACGTTGATGCTGTGCGTAAGCTGATTGAGGAAGATCGACATGTGACATACCGCGAAATTCAGGCAACTTTAGACATTGGCATGAGTCAAATACAAATAATCTTGCATGAACAATTAGGTGTAAAAAAGTTGTTTTCCCGATGGATACCGCATTCGCTCTGTGAAGAGCAAAAAGCGGCTCGCGTTACTTGGTGCGTCAGAACTCTCGAAAGATTCCACGCAGGATCCTCAAATGCTGTATACAACATTGTATCAGGTGACGAATCCTGGATATACGCGTACGAACCCGAAACAAAAAACCAGTCACGAGTTTGGGTGTTCGAAAATGAGTTAAAGCCAACAAAAATTGTTCGTTCACGGAGTGTTGCAAAAAAAATGGTGGCCACGTTTGTCTTCAAAACCGGCCATGTTACGACTATTCCTCTTGAGGGACAAAGAACGGTTAATGCAGAATGGTATGCTAGCATTTGTTTGCCACAGGTCGTTTCTGAACTCCGTAAAGAGAACTGCAACCGCCGCATCATCCTCCATCACGACAATGCGAGTTTTCACACCGCGCACAGAACAAAAGAGTTTTTAGAGCAAGAAAACATAGAATTATTAGACCATCCGCCGTACAGCCCCGACCTAAGCCCTAATGATTTCTATACTTTCCCTAAAATAAAGAATAAATTGCGTGGACACAGATTTTCATCACCTGAAGAAGCCGTGGACGCCTACAAAACGGCCATTTTGGAGACCCCAACTTCCGAATGGAATGGTTGCTTCAATGATTGGTGTCATCGTATGGAAAAATGTGTCAAATTTCGCGGAGAATACTTCGAAAAGCAATAAATACATTTTTAAATAGTAATGTTGTGTCACTTCGTTAATTCCCGAAATTTTCAGTGCCGCCCTCGTCTATGAGACCTCCAAGTTATGTTTCAAACTAGACAACGATGATCAGATCATGACGTCCACAGAGCGCAGCTTAAAAGCAGTCGGCATTAGTCCCTAGGCCTATCTATATTAGTAAAAAACAGTAACTGATACAAAATAATATTTCCAAGAGAAAGACGTGCAGAAAATATCCGAGAGAAAAGCGTCCAACACCCGAAAACAATGGCGGCTGCCTCCGTAGCGCGTTGTACTGGAACGATGACGTAAATAATCATTTGCAAGAACAATATCCGATATTGAGTGAGCCCTGTCTGGAATACAGTGCGGGACCGAAGAATTGGGGGCGCTGTTTAATTTTTTTTCTTTTTCATCGAAGTAAATAGCTCAATGCTCTCTCGCAGAAGGGTGTGGGAAGAATTGTTGGTTCTCATCAAATTGTTCGCTGAAAGGTTTTTTTGGTATGGAAATGTGTTGGGTTAGTTTCAGGAGATTTTTAGATAAGATTAAAAAAAAAACTGGGCGAATATTTTTTTAATATAATATATTTTATTTGTTATATTCTACTGAATTAACAGAATACTCGATGGCGATTGATAAGGTTCTTGTTCACGGACTGGGCAGACCATCTCTCATCGTTTCTGTTAATCTCTAAAAAACCATAGGCACTAACTACCAAGCGGTGTGATTGCTACAATGATCGTGAGACAATTAACAAAGCTAGTTAGAGGCGAGTGCTCTTTTCTTTTTAGCACAAATCCGTCACTCTCGAGCTGGTTGGTGGTTGAGCCTATGTGTACGTGACTCAAGCATGTCAATAACGACTAGACGACGAGACTATAGAATGTAGTATGTAGTCATAAAAAAAAACCAGATAAATGTTTAAAATCGGTAGCGACTGCGACTTGGCTCTGCCCCTGGCATTACTGAAGTTCATGGGCCACGGTAAGCACTCACCATCAGGTGAGCCGTATGTTCGTCTGCCTACAAGGGCAATAAAAAAAAATTAAATGTTATAAACATTATCACACACACACAATGCTTTTTAACAACTACTTTTAAATTTTATTGTGATTTTATTATTGTTCTGACTTAAAGTTTAATAAAGTCTTTCTCAAAATTTCCACGGCAGCAACGAGCGTATCATCATCATCCTCAGCCTGTATCTCTCCACTGCTGGATCTGGGCCAGCAGGGCCTCTCCCATAGTCCGCCACAATGAACGATCCTCCGCCTTCCGCATCCAATCTCTCCCAGCATATCGCCGCAAGTCATCGGTCCAACAGGCAAGGGGACGCCCAAGGTTGCGCTTACCAGTCCGTGGTCTCCAGTCCAGAACACATCTGCTCCAACGACTATCAGTTCTGCCACCCGTATGTCCGGCCCATTGCCATTTCAGCTTGCTAATCTTTAGGGCTATGTCGGTTACTTTGGTTCTTTGACGGATTTCCTCATTTCTGACTCGATCCATCAAATAAACTCCGAGCATACACCTTTCCACAGCACGCTGAGCGACTTTGAACTTACGGACCAAACCTACGTACGTAACTGGGTTAAAAATAGTGTTTTATTAACGCTCATTTACTCGTATTATTTTTGTTGTTAGCTGACAGATGATCTCAGTGGCTACTTCGTGTTCAGCTACCGTAGCTCATATAGCTCAAACTGCCACCCGCCTTGAGAAACAAGATCGTAATGGCACTGGTAATAATGGCAATCTTTCAAACTGAAATGCACGACTGCTTCGCGACAGAGTGTTAGTACGCCCAGAACACGCTACTCAATTGTAATTCAAATAAATTAACCGAATTTAGTGTCCGAAAGTGTAGCGAAACATTTTCTGTTTATCGCCGGGCCAAGAATGTATTTATAGGTTTGCATCCTTCCAATAACGAGTGATATTTACTCGTACGAGACACACATCCGTCTTGTATTTTACAGCGATATGCAGATTCGTATAACGTACGATATTTTGAATAAGTAAACGGCTTAGGAATATCTTTCCTTTATAAATAGAAAATTTTATGTTGGCTTTTGGAAATAATCTTTATGTAAATTTTTTTAGGGTTCAGAATGGATTAAAAGTTCAGTTCGTCTTCACTGGTCCGTTTTCATTTACTTTGAAAGTCGAAACGTACTGAGAGCTGATAAAAATAAAATAACACACGAGTGCGACCTAGTCTTGCACCTTTAATCGCAGTTGTTGACAAAGCTTGTAAATTATTTGATTCGCCAATTTAGATAAAATCAAGAACTATATAGTCGGTTACAGAGGGGTCTATAGACCTAGATGTAGATTTGAGACATAGCTGCTAGACCTAGACTTAGCCACTTTGAGATATGGAGAGCAAAATATCAAAGCCATGATACTCTCTCGCATTCCGAACCAGAATGCAGTTTGCGCCAGAGTACCTATATAGCCAGGATGCTGTTGGTACGTATTCTTACGGGCGCACAGAGTTCTCTACAAACATTAATTACAAAAAAAAATAGTTTATTGAGAGTGCTATTGCTTCAGCGTGGAAGTCATTCCTGAACACGTGTTTCCTAAAAAAAATGTATCTGCCTGCGATATTTGTTGACAAAGCCACGAGATTACGCCTTAAATCGTTTTCTCAATTATCCACTAAGGCAAATCGATACTAACTGGCCTACTAAAAACCATTACCCTAAAATGTATTTAAATAGTAGTATTAAAATCGTAAAATAGTATTAAAACCGAATAATGGCGTCCGAACTATTCAAATCGATGAACACAGTTAAAAAACCAATCGATTAAATTATTTTAATGATCGCTTACCGCCTACCGTGCATGTATCACGAATATTTATAGTTTTTACATTACGTTCTTGGACGCGTATTCCGCATTGGTTAATTCACGTTAATTTATTAATGACTTTTATAAAATGTTAGCATAAGTTCGTAAAATCCAACTCGTAAAATCATTGGTACGTCCTGTTGTGTGATTAGCAATCTGTGTGTTATTTTATAAGAAATAGCGAATTGATTTTTTGTAGTAATCTTCATTCTTTGTACGAAGGCAAAGGAAATTAAAATCCACTAGCCACCAGGTGCATATTTACTTTCTGGTGGTAGAACTTCTTACTGGTGGTAGAACCTCTACTGGTGGTAGGATGTCTTGTGAGTCCGCACGGGTAAGTATCTACCCTGCCTATTTTAGCCGTGAAGCAGTAATGTGTTTCGGTTTGAAGAGTGGGGCAGCCGTTGTAACTATACTGAGAGCTTAGAACTATCTCAAGGTGGGTGGTGGCATTTACGTTGTAGATGTCTATGGGCTCCGGTAACCACTTAACAGCAGGTGAGCTGTTAAGTGGTTACCTCTTAAGCTCGACCACCCATCTAAGCAATAAAAAATAAAATAAATATATTTTTGTTTACTAGACCACTTACTGCTATGACTTACGAGGGAACTCTAATTCGGATAGAGTGAAACATATTTTAATTTTTGTCACTCTCTAGTCCGTATAAACTTCCAAGTTAATCAAATATCTTTGTACAAAGCTGTATCCAAATACGTTTATCAATTTTTGCGTAATAGAGTAACAAAAGACCAAACAAACTAACTTTCTAAATTAATATATAACCATATATATATATATATATGCTCAGAAGGTAGCTTCCAGAAGAAATACAACAAATGCTCAGTCCACTTACGATCGATTCAAAATATGTATTTACATGGCATGGTAAATTCACTTATGATACTCGTAACTTCACGTGCTTGCAAGTAAAGGCATCACTAACTGCTCACTTTGAGAAGGCGGTACGACATGAAAACCCTTTTGTCGTGGCAGCCAGTAATTATATACCCGATCCGGTGGACCGAATGGTAAACAGTCGACGTCGCCCTAAACGCGTCATTACAGATTCTCCCGATCCATTAACGGTGCTTTTAGGTACCACAAGCACCAGTCACCGTCCTC
Organism: Bombyx mandarina; assembly: GCF_003987935.1. Next base: position 921,883 of record NW_021011605.1, read on the forward strand.
GCCAAAGCCGTCGCTTGCGACGAAGGGCTCTACGAGTGAATTAATCCATAGGCACAGCCCACTGAGTTTCTCGCCGGATCTTCTCAGTAGGTCGCGTTTTCGATCCGATGGTAGATTCTGCGAAGCACTGCTCTTACTAGGGCCAGTGTTAGCAATACACCCGGTTTGAGCCCCGTGAGCTCACCTACTTGCTCGGTGAATCTAAAATAACCCCTCGAGGTTACTAGAATAGGTATGGAAAAAAAATCACTAACCGCCCTCGCTTATCTAAAGCACCAAGCGACAAGAAGCGAAACAAAGATGGCGGGTTTACATAAAAACAGATTAATCGTAACTCGGTCGATACCGACTGCAACCATACAGTAAAGCACTCCAAGGTCTAAGACATTATCTACATTATTGCACCGGTCCCGATAAAGGCCGGTGCAAAGCTTAGGTGCTAACTCGAATCAACTTATGACTTCCATTAGACGCTAGGATTAGATTGAAAGGGTCCAATTATCAGTCTCGAAGGGTGTTTATCTTAATTCCTGTTGATGTTTTAGCAGATTTTAACTTGGTTTACTGCATACATTGGGCTCTTAAAGTGCAATGTACAGCGTACTTTGAATCTACTCCGCTCTTGCAGTAAGGATCTTGCATTCTGATTTTAGAGTAGCATAGAAGAGTAGATCTTTTGTCACAACATGCCACTATGTATGCTTTTGGGTTATGGTAGCGTCTTAACCCTGCAAGGTGTTGGGAGCAGACCGCGGGCCCAAGGAATTTTAGGGCCCACAGATCGTCGAATCCCACATAGCCCGCACGCCCCCTAGGCGCGGGCTCCTCGTAGGAGGTTCGGGCCCCGGCCCGGAAAAAAAACAAAAAAAGCGTCTTAACCCTAGATGAGTGAACGAGCTCACGGTCTAACGGGTTTTAAATGATTACCGGAAGCCTTGGACGGAACGTGAACACAGTCAGCCATCTCAGATCGAAGTCTCAATTGTATTGTTAAGCAGTTGCTATACCACTCTTCAAGCAGGAACACGAGAATAGTTCGTTTAATAATATGTAGGACAGTGGCTATTTCTTTAATTACGCAAATATATTAATTGTGCAGATTTGGTTCTTATTACACGATGTTTCTTCACCGTTATAGTCAATCGTAAACTTGGGGTATTTCCTTTAAAAAAATCGTTCTACCGTAAATTTCGTAATTTTTTACAGTCGTCGTGGCCCAAAGAATAAGACGTCCGGTGCATTCGTATCTAGCGATGCACCGGTGATCGAATCCCGCTGGCAAGTACCAATTTTTCTAATGAAATACGTATTTAACAAATGTTCACGATTGACTTTCACGGTGAAGGAATAACATCGTACAATAAAAACCAAACCCGCAAAATTATAATTTGCGTAATTACTGGTCGCAGGACCTCTTGTGAGTCCGCATGGGTAGGTACCACCGCCCTGCCTATTTCTGCCGTGAAGCAGTAATGCGTTTCGGTTTGAAGGGTGGGGCAGCCGTTGTAACTATACTGAGACCTTAGAACTTATATCTCAAGGTGGGTGGCGCATTTATAATGTAGATGTATGTAGGCTCCAGTAACCACTTAACACCAGGTGAGCTGTGAGCTCGTCCACCCATCTAAGCAATAAAATAAGACATATGTGTATTATAATATGTGCATATTACAGAAAGTAATTTCGGCTAACAAGACGCATTATGAAAAATTGGAACTGGGCAGAAAGTATTTAGTAAAGTACTATAGATAGAAAAGGAACAAATAATAATTTTATCTCGTCGAGAATACGAACGGCTACACACAGTAAAATTCTTCATTAGCATGTAATTAACTTGTAATGTATGTACAAGATGCGGTGTACACTCAACACTCTACCTCGTCCATCATAATTCGACTTCTGGTTGTTCTCAAACTTAATAGATTATTTAAAATATTGAATTATAGATATTTCTTATTCGTTTTTACTAGCCAATCTGGGTAGACGTGCTCACTGATATTAAATGGTGACTAGAGTCGAGATATAAAGCTGAGGTTCCCATAGTGTTGGTAAAATGGTTGTCTCAAAACGCGTGTAACAGCTTTTTAACACGATTGTGATTGTACTAGCTTGTATATGTAAGTGTTTATGTATGTAAATATGTATGAACATACATTTTATGTGACGGAATCTTTCAACTTCATTTATTGATTAAATTGAAAAATTGCACACACATCAAGGTCCAATGACAAAAAATATTTTTCTTACCTCACTCTACCAGACTACGTGACCAGTAAGTTAGTCAACAGGATAAAATGAAATTAATTATTAGTTCGGTTTGCTATTTAAGCGCGTACTTTTTAGTTTTTAAAATACAAATATTTTAAATAGGTTTGTAGCAACTTTTCTTTTTAATTTTAATATTGTTTTAGATATAAACAGTTAATTGGATTCCATATAGGTATTAAAATTTAATTTACTATTTTTATCGTGGCTATAACATGTGTAAATATGCGATATGATCACAGCCACCGGTCTGTAGATTACACAGAAGATCTTCCTAATTTGAATACAACGGCTATTTTGTACATATTAAAATACTTTTAACCGCACGAAACGTGACACGGTATTTCTCAAGACTCTGCTTAATGTTCCGGCACAAAAAAAAACGAAAAGAAATCCTATTGTTTATCTTACAGTATCACGGAAAACCACTAAAATCATTAATTAATGACTTTCTTGTGCTTTGTNCACAAAAAAAAACGAAAAGAAATCCTATTGTTTATCTTACAGTATCACGGAAAACCACTAAAATCATTAATTAATGACTTTCTTGTGCTTTGTTTATTGTAATTTATTCAAATTGTATCCCCTAATTAAGAGGAATTCTATAGTAAATCTATACTGAAGTCCATTAAAATTTTTAAACACAATAATACCCAGCTGTTTTATGCGATGCGAGGGCTACTTTCTTCACGCCAAGGCGGAGTCTCGACCGACTATCATTGCTAGTATAGCGCCAATAATGTAATATAATGCTGAGAATCATAAATACGTGATGCTTCGATAATAATTTAAATAAAATACGAGCAGCTTAATTGTTTTTGTCGTTTGAATATGTTGTATTTCAAATAATTATGTTTGTTTCGGTTTTTTTTTCGTCGTTAATACAGTAATTGCGTTTATCAGTAATTGTATGGGTTTAAAATTTTAATTAGCTCTTGTTTGCAAGGTCTTCGATATTATTTTTACTTTCTGATAGATAGATGGTGTTCTACGCATTTAACTACACGGTATAAAAATAAAATGAATAAAACTATTGAATATAAATGATGGCTTTCAAAGTGCCTTACACATTGTTTAGAAATTGTTGTTGTTATAATTTTCTTTTTTATTGCCCCGTAGGCAGACGAGCATATGACCCACCTGATGGTGAGTGGTTAATGGTTCATGGACTTCAGCAATGCCAGGGGCAGAGCCAAGCCGCTGCCTACGTTTTTATAAACTACATTACTCTTGTTACATAGACAAAATAGGTTTGCGTTGATTTGCCAAAACGACACAAGATTCCAAGATTTTAGCACTATAGAAGAAAAAATATATAAAACACTTATTATTTATTTATAAAAAAATCAATTGTAGAAAACTTACAAGTTGTCGCAAGCAACACTAGCGTACTACTTTCTACCTTTTATATGAAAAAAACCTGCGCTTCTTTTAAATTATAATTAATAATTATGACCATATTCAACGTAACTTTGAGCATCACTCAACTAAACGATCATTTACGAACGTTCGCTGCACGAGTGCGTGTCTGGAGTGTATTTATTATATTTTACATTACAGTCGAGGGGCGGGGGTGAGCTGGGGTAATTAAAACCGGGTTGCATGCAACTTTGCGGTCACCCTTCCGACATCGCTTCCTTTTATGGGGAAGTTGAGGCAATCTGACAGCTCGGCCGTGTACAAACGTTTTATTTATTATTTATAGGGGCGAGAGGAAACGGGGGACAAGCGAGTGCGACTGCGGTGCTTTACTTGAGAAGTTTGGGAAGCGATGGTTTTTTTGAATTGCAAATGTTTATGTTCGATTAGATCTTTTGGTGTTGGTTTAAGGCGAAATGAAGTTTGTATATAATGAAAACAAAATCACGGTTTTCACTAATGTATTTCTAAAAACCAGAGTGTACTCTCCCAAATGTAACGCCCTAACGATCATACAGGTTTTATATCTTGTGAAATTTCCCGTTGGTATTTTTTTTTGTTCATTGCCCTTCTAAGCGTACGAGAATATGGCCCACGCGATAGTGAGTGGTTACTCTCCACAAATCTCGTTTGGAGAAAGACATATCATGGAGCTAGGAAAACATGAAGGGGAGTTCATTTCAGAGCTGGATAGTATGTACGTGACAGAAAAAATCTCTGGATACGCACTGTGGATGAATGGAACGGTTCCAGATAATATGGATAAACTCTACTCTGATGGTTGGCCTTGCGATGGTAAAAGTGAGATGATGGAATCATCTCAAACAATTCCTCAGAGTACTCTCCATGGAACATATGGTACAAAAAACAGAATTATTAAATATACAGATGATTTTTTTATTTTTTTTTATTGCTTAGATGGGTGGACGAGCTCACAGCCCACCTGTTGTTAAGTGGTTACTGGAGCCCATAGACATATACAACGTAAATGCGCCACCCACCTTGAGATATAAGTTGTAAGGTCTCAGTATAGTTACAACGGCTGCCCCACCCTTCAAACCGAAACGCATTACTGCTTCACGGCAGAAATAGGCAGGGCGGTGGTACCTACCCGTGCGGACTCACAAGAGGTCCTACCACCAGTAATTACGCAAATTATAATTTTGCGGGTTTCAATTTTATTACACGATGTTATTCCTTCACCGTGGAAGTCAATCGTGAACATTTGCCGAGTACATATTTCATTAGAAAAATTGGTACCCGCCTGAGATTCGAACACCGGCGCATCGCTCAACACGAATGCACCGGACGTCTTATCCCTTAGGCCACGACGACTTCAAGAACGATGAATATTATTAAATCCCATCACCGTCGAAGTAATAATAGTAATAAGTAATATGGTCACATTATCTTCCGAAAGCGACTTATGTAATTGTTTTTTGTAATTTTTTTTATTCCATATACAGCAGTTTTGGAAGATTCATTCAAATCTTTTCTTTTATCTTATCGTGGCCGCTGCTAATTACTTATCCGACCCTTTTTACTGGTGGTAGGACCTCTTGTGAGTCCGCACGAGTAGGTACCACCACTCCGACTATTTCTGCCGTGAAGCAGTAATGCGTTTCAGTTTGAAGGATGGGGCAGCCTTTGTAACTATACTTGAGACCTTAGAACTTATATCTCAAGGTGGGTGGCGCATTTACATTTTAGATGTTTATGGGCTCCAGTAACTACTTAACATCAGATGGGCTGTGAGCTCGTCCATTCATCTATGCAACCAAAAAAATCAAGATAAAAACCTTACAGGAGAGCCATTTAAAGTTTAAAATATGGAAAAAATATCATAACAACAAAACTATTATACTTCAGCTATTTTAAGTAAACTTATTATATGGGCTGTGAGCTAGTCCACCAATTTATGCAATATAAAAAAAAAGTATTCTCAAAGACATATAAGCACGGTCCAGCTAATATTTTTGCCACATAGTATTCTAAGGACGTTTCATAACGATCTGATCTCCTTATTCAATCAATATTTCAGCAAAAATCTATCACCGGATCAGAATAAGAAGATCCGGCGGAAAACTCAGTGGGTTAACTAACATTTTGAGATGTTGTACCTACAACGATTTTAGGAAAAAAGGCCTCGGCTGTGTACCATGACCTCCACAGAGACCGGGGTCATTGGTCGTCGACGACCCGTCGGGCGTCTTCGGGTTGGCGGCGCTAGTCTGGTTTTTGGTTAACCGCAGGAATCACGCCACTCCGGAGATCGCACGTTGGGTGTGAGAGTGCAAGGGGAGTTCAAAACATCTGCGGACCGTCAAGACCTACATACACTGCGCGCCCTCTAGGCGGGGCGACCTCATGCATGAGGCTCTAACCGTGCCCAAAAAAATATACATATATGCCTTTGCGCCGTCATTACAAACATCCAATACACCCTATCTGCTTGAGAGCAGATGTCCATCCGCTTTCCGAAGTAATTATTTGATCTCTCGTCGACTGCAATACAATAGGTTCTCGTGCGCTCTGCAATCCTTTAATTCCACCATATAATTTACGATCATAAAGAGAAATCATATGATGATGACATCCCTTTTACGTTTTGCGAAAATTACCCATTTTTATGACCTCAAATTACAGATGAAACATTAAGAGAACGAATCACTTAAAAAGTTTTTTTCGAGAAAAAAATCGACTTTATAGCATTGTGTTAAGACCTAAATATATGCGAAATCAGTGCATCAGAAAATGTTGTTAAGTTTTTAGCTTATGATGCATTTCAGATTTGGGTGATACGGTATATTGTGTCGTATTCCAATCAGTTAAGGTGCATGCTCGTTTTAGATAATGCTGATTAAAATTTGTGATGTGTTGATCGTGAGTGATCGTTGATGGATTGTGTCGAGAGTTGCGGATTCTTAAATAATAATAAATCCTGCGGCTGCGACTCGTGTAGCTTTAACTTGATCTTGTTAAGTTCCAATAAAACTAGTGTATTGTTATTTTGTGCAGGTATTTTGATGTTAACATTGATTGAAACTAGGCCGATAATAACATAAGGTAATGCTTGAAGCTTAAAGAGCCATCAACTTTAATGCAATTAATATTTAGCGAAACAATAGAGTCCAAATCGATAGTATTTGCCTTTGAATAAAATAGGCATCACAGCCTCAAGGTGGATTGCCTCAGACAAAAAACATATGCTTCATTGTCTAATATTAGATATATAATAGATATATATTACATACTCGTATATTATCTAGTAATTAGACTTTTGCTTTATAAAGCACAAGTCCGGCCTCGCATGGAGTACTGCTCCCATCTCTGGGCCGGGGCTCCCAAATACCAGCTTCTTCCATTTGACTCCATACAGAGGAGGGCCGTTCGGATTGTCGATAATCTCATTCTCTCGGATCGTTTGGAGCCTCTGGGTTTGCGGAGGGACTTCGGTTCCCTCTGTATTTTATACCGTATGTTCCATGGGGAGTGCTCTGAGGAATTGTTCGAGATGATACCAGCATCTCGTTTTTACCATCGCACCGCCCGCCACCGGAGTAGAGTTCATCCATACTACCTGGAGCCACTGCGGTCATCCACAGTGCGTTTCCAGAGATCTTTTTTGCCACGTACCATCCGGCTATGGAATGAGCTCCCCTCCGCGGTGTTTCCCGAGCGCTATGACATGTCCTTCTTCAAACGAGGCTTGTGGAGAGTATTAAGCGGTAGGCAGCGGCTTGGCTCTGCCCCTGGCATTGCTGAAGTCCATGGGCGACGGTAACCACTCACCATCAGGTGGGCCGTATGCCCGTCTGCCTAAAAAGGCAATAAAAAAAAAATAAAAAAAAAATTATCCTTTCGGTAATCGACCGCTAAAGAAGCTTTCCAGTGAATGTTTAGGTCTGGTGGGGCAAAGCAACTAAATCTGCTGTCATGATGAGCTTTTGATGATAATATTTTGGTGCTTTGTAGCCCCTAGGTTCCACAATTCACTCCCATAGATTTGTTCGTGCCTGTGCGTCTGAGGTCCACGATTCAAGGCCGTTTACTCAAAAGGAAATACCACAGGTGGATTACCCGGTCTCAACCGCACTAACAATGATCGACACAAACAAATCCCAGAAATAGCTCATCGAATAGAATCGTTATAACAGAGCGACGCGGATTTGAAAAATACCCTTATAATACGTATTAAAATTTACGATCGTAATAAGCGGATAAATTTTGACGGGAGTGCGCCGGAGCGGGGGGAGAGCATAAATATCTTTCTTTACGCTTAAGACGTCTAGCAGGTAGATTCGGTGTAAATAATGTAAATTTTTTTCATTGAATTAAATAAGTTCTTGAGGGATTTTTGTTTGCTTTAGCGTCGGCCTCTGAGTGAGACAAGATGAGCTCCTCTAAACAGATCCCTGACACGTTAGATTGAATGTCAGCAGCGCCCATGAGCTTAAAACCTCTATTTTATTTAAATGGGACTACCTTATTTCTTTTATATCTTTCCCTCACTGCTGAGGATCGCGACCAGATGTGACGTTCCTCCACTGTGTTAGATCATAGTGGTTCAAGGACCGCATGGTACAGACTACCACCAAGTGCTTCTTTTACTAGATCTGACCATCTGGCTAGTGTTTTGCCCACGGCGCGCTTGCCCTCTAGGCGGCCCGACCTTGTACGAAGTTTTGTTTCAAGGCAGACGATAGAGCCCTGCTTAAAACCCATACGAGCGAATCGCGCCCTTTCACGAGCAATCAGGGAGAATTGAGAGAATCGAGAAAACGAATCAGACTGAGAATGAAAGGGATAAGTGCCCCGTTATAAGCAGCTGATCAACAGCTGGACTGATCCTTCGAAAATCCGTACGATTTACACAACAAAAGATAAGAACTGTGCTTGTATGACGACGGGTACATGACGTATACGATGACACAAGCATGAATAAACAGAGCGATTATATACATTCAACTCCACTTTACAACGCGTGAGTCCGCACGGGTAGGTACCACCACCCCGTCTATTTCTGCCGTGAAGCAGTAATGCGTTTCGGTTTGAAGGGTGGGGTAGCCGTTGTAACTATACTGAGACCTTAGAACTCATATCTCAAGGTGGATGGCGGCATTTACGTTGTAGATGTCCATGGGCTCGGTTAGCCACTTAACACCAGGTGGGCTGTGAGCTCGACCACACACCTACACAATAAAAAAATTTTTGTATGAAATGAAATTTTAGCTTGCAATAACTATTTTGAATTTTCTCATTATTTAATAAAGCAGTAAGTTCAATTATAATTTTGTTAATGAACTATTATTACGGAGGGTATGCGAGTTTGACCTCGCGTTAGGGTGAATGAACAAATTTTTGACAGTTAATGAGAAAACCATTTTTTTTTAACGAAAAATTAATACTGTGTTATCTCTCGTAGCACAGCAGTATTTCGTGTTACTTCGGTGCACGAAGTTGCAGATTCGACACGAGACGCTGATCTCATAACTTTTAAAGATTTCCCTGAACGTCACACGAGTGCTCACTTTTTAATGAAAGACCAACTTATAAAGGCTCACATTATTGGCAAGTTTATAAAAGCTTCTGTCTAAACTGAAAGCACAATTTTGTCACGTCATCGAGCGATCAGAAGCTCACTAATAATATGTTGCACTGCCAGAGGTTTTGTGGGAACGTCGTAAAAGCTCTAAGGTTGAAGACCTGTAAACTGTTATTGGCTTGACATTATTGCGGATCTGTAGTTTCGTTTTTCCTTTTTAAAGAACGGTCTGGTTTTTATTTTTAGGTATTGTGATTTGATGTGAGTTTTGAGGCACAGGATCAGTGGCTGCCACGATCGAAGTGTGGTGGTGCTGGATGTAGACGCGCAGGGCGCATAGGATTCCAGATTTACTGGTGGTAGGACCTCTTGTGAGTCCGCACGGGTAGGTACAACCTCCCTGTCTATTTTTGCCGTGAAGCAGTAATGCGTTTCGGCTTGAAGGGTAGGGCAGCCGTTGTAACTATCCTGAGACCTTAGAACTCATATCTCAAGGAGGGTGGTGCATTTACGTTGTAAATGTTTATGGGTTCCAGTAACCACTTAACACCAGGTGGGCCGTGAGCTCGTCCACCGGTTTTACAATGAAAGCTATTAATCAATGGCCTCGGTAGAAATAATGAACTCGTCGAACACGGCAAAGTGTTCGACGTGCAATCTAACCCATGCATCAGCCCGCTGAGTTTCTCGCCGGATTTTCACAGTGGGTCGCCATTCCGATCCGGTAGTGTAGTAGATTCATTCGCGAAGCAGTTGCTCTTGAGTTGTTAGGTCTCCTTCGGAGGCGCTCGAGCAGCTGCTAGCAAATCCCACCTCTCCTGGCTGTGCCTTTGCTTACCCACCTGTCCTGGTGAAATTGGAAAGGCCTCCAGGCTTCCAGTAATCCTTCAATCATAAAAAAAATATAATGAAAGTAGAAACATCCGTTTAGAGAAATAGATAATTCTACAAACACAATAATATATACCTAGATTAATATTACCATATAATTATTTCCAAACACAAATTGTCATGGTGAATCATTGTGTGTTCGGTGTACACATTTTGAACTTACCGTGCCTGATTGAAATTATAAAAGAAAATAAAGCAATATTTGAAAATTAATTTTATTAAAATTTATTCTATGACTTTAATTATAAAAAAAATGGTGGCCAAGCTTCAAAAAGTTTTGGTTATAAATAAAAAATACTCAATCATACATATTAAATGTACATTAAAAAAAAATATTTGTACACATTCAATTTAATGAAAATGATTTACAAACAAAACACGAGATAGGTAAGAAACGATAATCGTAAGGCGAAGCGCGCTCGTACATAGGGCGCGGGCGGAGGGCGGGTGTGGGCGGGGGGCGTGCCGCGTGACGCCGCCCTGCGTGCGACCGAGACGGCGCGCGGCTGCAAGGTCACCTCGCCGCACTTGCAATGTTTTGACAACTGACAACTACATGACAATCTCTTTGGGACACACGACGTATGCCTCAACATTTCCATCAGATCTGCTGGAACTTTAACTTATAGCACAGTCAGCTGGGTGCTTTACGTACGTTAAAAACACTTTTGGATTTATACGTATTGTTTTAATTTCAATGTTTAATTAATTTAATAATTTAAATTTTGTATTATTTTAGTTTAAGCCCAGCGTCAGAGGAAGATTCCTGAAGTGCGGGTCTAATTATGAGAAGTATTTAGTTGCATCGTGTAAAAGTTCGTTATCAAGTTGCGGGACGTTTGATTGACTGCATTAGTACGTGTCGGGTCCGCGCGGCGCTAGTGTCGGCAAGCGGCAGTCGGCGCGTCACTCCGGCCGCGGCCCGCGACGCGACCGCCTGCGCCCCGCGTTTTCATCTCGCGTAAACAAACCACGAAACACGCGTCGAAACCCTTCCCGGCCGCGCACGATCACGACAAGTGCCAAAATTCAGTGTCCAGTCAACTTAGTGCCAGTTTATGAGTGAAGTGAACACGTACGACTTATTTGCCCAAACGTCCGACACCGTCGCGGCCCATCTGTTCAAATACGGTTGATTTGTTTAAGTTTCCTATTGATGGATTGGAAAAAGGTTCAACGACTTCTAGTCCTGTGTTTGATGTGTAAAAGAATTCGTTTCACGTATGCAGAAAACAAATAGAAGTCAGAAAACAAAGGCCATACGAGAAGCGCTCGAGTGGCACCCACTGCTTGCTCAGGTGCCGCCCGTGGCAGGTGGACATTGTCTGTCAACGTATTAGAATATTCATAGGAAAAGACGGTGAGCATATTTTATCAAGCTACGTGACAAAACCATGCCTCCGATGCTGTGTCAACTGAATTTTTATGTCACTTTTAAACAATTTAATACTCATATTAGTATAATGCTCAAATCGTACCATTTTTATGAAGTTCGACCGTGACTCGAAGTGAGTTCGGGATGTTTTGAGTTAAGTTTCGCATTGCGTGTTGTGCTCTGAAAAGTTCGGGGATGGTAAATTTCAGGCAGTAGCGATGCGGCGGCGGCCGGTGACGGTTCTGTGCTCATTTTACGCACGAAATCGTATTAACGTCACACGATAACTGTAATTCACTTTATTCAGTACGAAATAGCAAAAACAAAAGAAGTTATCGGAATGTACCAGTAATTGCGAGACGTTACGCGGAAAGTCATTAAATTATTATCTTTATTACAAACTTAAACGAAAAATTAGGAATACTAAGTATGCTGCATTGTAGGTGCTAATTATCGTCATATCAACATCAATGGAATACCTACTGAGTGAGCATTATATTTTATTAGTTTTTGTTCTGTTGATTTTTTCTTTTTTTTTTCTTTAACATAAGAAATGATCAAATCAATTACGCATAGTAAACATAGATATAGTTTTCAAGGAACTAGAGAGAGAGAGGCAATAAATTAATGAATTTAAATAAACACTTCATCCAAGATACCATTGCCCGTATTAACGTTAAAGCATAAAAAATTTGAATAATTAATAACCTAACTAATTAATGTATTAAATGAAATATTACGAGTCAAAAAACTCTTTTTTTCGCCATGACCGTGCCGGTTTTCAGTTTCGTCCCGCCATCTTTATTTTTGTAAAGCGTTGCACACACAGTTGTCATTCGAACGGCCTCATGTCGTGGGCCCCCGTCTGCAGCGGGTCTATGCCGCCGGGGGTGGGGAGGCACGGGGCGGGGCGACAATAGAGAAGGACACACTAATAAATACAGGAGACATTTTGAAAAATAATAATCTGTTTTTATTTGAATCGGCAAAAAAATAAAAGTTTTCTTTCAAACAGTGTAGTGTCTGTTAGAACGTAACAATTAGTTTCATATATTGTAGTGCTGTTTAGTAAAACGATAATTCCATTAAATAAATGATTACGTAGATTTTTTTTCTGAGACATGCATTTCTTAAGCTATGATTTAATTATTGCCTAATGTCTGGATAAATTTTCAAATTGCTTTCAGTATGTCAAATTAAAAACATTAAATGTGTACCGAGGTACTTAAATAGAATTTTTTTTAATGCTTAGATGTGTGGACTAGCTCACAGCCCACCTGGTGTTAAGTGGTTACCGGTGCCCATAGACATCTACAACGTAGATACCGACACCTACCTTGAGATATGAGTTCTAAGGTCTCAGTACAATTACAACGGTTGCTCTACCCTTCATACCGAAACGCATTACTGCTTCACGGCAAAATTAAGCAGGGTGGTGATACCTACCCGTGCGGACTTACAAGAGGTCCTACCACCGGTCACTTAAAAATTTTTAATATATATAAAATTGATTAAATTACTCTATCTCAGCCTGTGGACAAGCTAAATCTATTTATCTAGTTATATAAATACACAAAGACACAGCTTGTTTTGCCTATTTATCTAACTAAGTACCATTTTGTTTATCAATAGATTTTCTGTCATGGATGAGATTTCGTGTTTGTTATCATAGTGTAGATTTATTTAGCGTTTTGTAAATATTTAAAACAAACCAAAGCGAAAATGTAGGTAATACAAAAACCGAATCTTTTGTAAATATGGTCTTATATCGATCGATGGCCGAACACAAGGAAGTAAGACACTACAAACTTGTTAAAAATTTGTTTACGAGTGCTCACAATTAATAGTGCACATATTTGTTATAATAATAATATAATAATAATATTATCAGTTTTTTAGATTAATTAGGTCGCGAACTAAAAGTGTGAATTTATGATTTTTGATGCATCCATTTAAATGGAAATTATTTAATATTGATCATTATTATTTGTGATTAGAGAAAATAAGCAAAAATCTTCTTGAGACTTCATCAGATCCATTGGTAAGTACGCCGCCAATTTTATTGAGAGACTAAATTAGATTCAATCATATGTGTAGGTTAAAAGGTTAGGTAATGTAATGGAACGTAATAATAGTTAACAATAATTATACAAATAATAATTATTTGTCTTAGCAATCTTTACATATAGATTTTATTTGAAACCGTGTACTATAATGACACCTCTGTACTTTTGTGTTAAACTTAGAATTCTTTAATAATTATTTGTATTATTGGTTAACGAGCTCGAGGCCCAGCCAGGGTTAAGTTGTTAACGTGAAGGACGCTATCAAACCAAAAATAATAATTGTTACCTGCTAGTGGGGTTTAAACGCTACTAGTCGAATTGCTTGATTGTTATAACTATTTGAACCTCTGAAAATCGAGGGGTGTCGTTAACGCTTCACATCAAGTGGGATGTGAGCACGGCTGCCATTCGTTGCAATGTCAAGAAAATATTTGAACTATCTGAACTGTGTTTCAAAATTGCATCATATGAATAGACTTATGTCATGCTAGTTGAATTTTAACTAACTCTGATGTTCTGAGTCTGTAAGTTTGCATTGGCTGCACAATTACACAAATATGGCTGAGCGGTTTTGGATAGAGTTTTGCATAAATATAGTTTATAATAAACCTGGATTAACGCAACTCATCACGGTCAACGTAACGACTGGAAAAAAAGGCAGTATGTACGTTTGTCACTTAATTTTACAGATATACAAAATAACGCAAGCAACTCTTTATCGTTAACTTAAAAAATTTTGAAGATAAAAAAATAACACAAAATGCGCCCATATTGGTGCTCATAGATACAGAAGCTTAACGAGCGTTTGAAGTGTTATTATCAAAAATACCTAATTTTTTTATAGTAAATAATATACGACTACGAATTCGTAGAGAGAAATGTAAAGATTGTAGTGGTCCTTTCTGACATTCATAATTTCAAGAAATAACTAAGAGGCTTGGTCTTGTTTGCTTTGTTCAGAGATGGCGTTGCTTGTAATTGATGGTTGTTGCTGATGGTGTGTCGTTTGTCTTTACTAAAACGCTTTAGAATGTTCCTTGCGTTTATTATATTTGATATTACGATTAATAAATACTTTACAAAATACTTTGAATTCACCGTCGTGCCGGTTCAGTTAGTGAAATTCAAACTGAACATTGAGATCCATAGAATCGGCCTTAAAAATAATGTTGACTTGACTTCACTGAATTGGTGGCACAATACTTTATTGGTGGTAGGACCTCTTGTGAGTCTGCGCGGGTAGGTACCACCGCCCTGCCTATTTCTGCCGTGAAGCAGTAATGCATTTCGGTTTGAAGGGTAGGGCAGCCGTTGTAACTATACTTGAGACCTTAGAACTTATATCTCAAGATGGGTGGCGCATTTACGTTGTAGATGTCTATGGGCTCCAGTAACCACTTAACACCAGGTGGCCTGTGAGCTCGTGCACCCATCTAAGCAAAAAAAAAAAAAAACAATAATCAGCGCCCCTGACAGCTGGGCCGAGAATCGCGGGTTCGATTCACTTCGTCTGACGAACAGATTTGCTCTTAGTCTGCTTAACATCTTTATGTGTATATTTTTGAAGAGCCTTTGGTTCCATAGTGCACAGATTTCGGGCCCAACATTTTTTCCCGATTATTTAACTCTTCTTTATTTCAGTGCAGTCTTTATACCAGTTTTCAGATTTAGAAGAGTGTGAATGATATACTTATGTCTCTAAGAGTAACGCTATCAGTCGCTATACATGAGAACTGATATTCCTGAGGAAAATAAGTTCGTCTTTAACCAACAACAATTATGTTCTGTATGTAGCCACTGATATTCTAGAATTAAAAGCTGCTTCTAGTATACTATTGTAAGGTTTTTTGTAAAATAACTAATATAAAATTTATCATGTTAAAATTAAGATAGTTTTCGGATTGCCAAATAGCAACACTATTGGTGGGAGCAATGACAGTAGTGGGGCGAGACATAATAAAAAGGCGGTAGTCCAAAAAAAGGGAGAAAAAGCAGTGTATTCTATAGTAAGCACATATCTAAATATTGTGCAAGTGGAGTTACAAATAAGCAATACAGAATTAAGTGAACTATTGCAATCTGTGTATTTATTTCCTGGCCGTTGGAAGCGAAGTCTACACTATATTGGGTTGACGGTAATGGGTTATAAAGTTTTAAAAAATATTCTTATTCTTCTTAAACTGTTGCCTTAATGTGTTGTCTCAACTCAAACTAGTTTGACTCATGCAAAACCTAACGCTAGATCGCTCAAGCGTTATTTAGGTTTAACAAAGCCAACTCAATACTGAGAGCGCGACGAATATGTATCCCGATCTAACTACTTCTAAGCATCACTATCATCAGCGGCGTAGGAAACCCCTGAGACTGGTCCCGAGATTAGATCGAGCCAGTTCAAATAAACGCATCTTTGGTCCACACCCCGTGAATCCTCCTACATTCTATAGACGACATTTTACATCGGCTTCTGAAAATCACATATCCTGATTGTGTCCTTTGTTTCGTCAACAAAGTTAAATTCGAAAGTTCCGACTAAGCTCAATTTAAGATAATCGTTAGATCAAATAAGTTACCATTCCGTTTAATATACACAGGAATATTATAACAAAAGGCACAAAATAAATGGTATTATGTACGGCGAATTCGACTCAGACATGATATTACTTCCAAAACAAAAAAAATCGACTAAACAAACAAAGAAGGTGGAAAAGTGACAACGCAAACAATTATAAAATTCGACAAAAATAGATATTTATGTAACAAAAAATGTTTTAAAAGCATAGTATACACGTACGTACGTATGGGTTAGAATCACAACATGTCAGCTAAGTGGGAGGAAATAATCCTTCATTGCCTTCTTAAAGACATCAGAAGAGCAGCTTGTGCGCGTGCAGTGGAGAAGAGGAATCTCATGGACGCACAGTCTGTCTCGCATAGAACATATGTAGATACTATCCACACGTACTACCTATGTATGGAAGGTTTAAGAAGAAGAGAAGCACCAAATCGGCTGTCTGTGCCTCAGGGATCACACAATGAAGCTGTTCATGAAGTTTGAGAGATGGATTATGAAGAATAGTGTAAAGAAGAGAGATAATGTGACGATCACAACGTTGACAAATAGGTGGCCACACGGGTACACTCTACCATAAAATAATTCTTCTAAAGAATATTGACTTCTGTGGTGCACATTACAACTGCAGTAACTGTGGGCTGAAGATGGTAACCTAAGTATATTTATTTCACTCGTGGTCCAGTATATTAATTAACAAATATTACTCCATAATATTTTATTTATGACACAGAATACAAAGTAAAACGTCGTATGCGACACGATATGTCGACGATCGACAATTTATCGACGCCACATGTCGCGACATCTGCTCAGTGGTTGTTTGTTAAATAATTCTGTGACATATTTATTATGTTACCTTGTTTTCTGATCATCCTTTTTGGGTTTCTAAGATAGCTTTTTTTCTTGATATTAATTTTTTTAATGTGCTGGAAATTTTTGTTGGAATTTTGACAGATTTATGTCTGGTTTTCTTAATGGTTCGGTTATTTTTTTGTAAATTTCTGTGGACTAGAACGCGAGGTTCAATGAATTACTCGTTTGGTCAGTTTATATTTAAATATATTGTTTTAAATCTATTGCAAATGTACACTATTGTAATGATTTTTCTTCTTAGCTTAAGCCTAGCGTAAGAAATTAGGTCTCTCTTGGTTTAATGTATTCGTATCAAGCGATGCACGGCGTGCACGCCAGGAAGAAGCAAGGTGTTTCCTTAGAACTTATGTGTCCAGTAACAATTTCCCTGATGAAAAAACAACATTGGGTCATAAAAATCAAACTTGCAAAATTGTTTAATTTCTTACGGTAGACCGTATTGTGACCCCCAGACGAACAGGTATTTTTTTTAGTATTGTTTTATTGGGCTAGAACGATCGAGCTCACAGCCCCCCGGTGTTAACAGCTATCCCAGTAACAACATGAACCTTGAGACATGAGGTTAAAGTCTCAATAGTATTTAATAACGGCTGTCCCACCTTTCAAACCGGTACACATGACTGCTTTGCGATATTAAGCCACAACGGAGTGGACCAGTAGCGACTAGTGCAATACAAATATACTCGTAAATGTTTTTGTTGAAAGCATTAAAATATTTCAATTTTCGGCAAACGTTGAGTCGTGAGTGATGTAATGACAGAAAAGCGATTAGAGGCAAGATGGCGGACGCGCACGCACCCGCCAATACAACGACGTAAATCACCCGCCATGTTTATTTATAATTGTAATTAATAATACCAGTAACGCTCGTTTGAATTCGACCATGAAACAATGCGTTTTATTAAACATATATGTTTTTGTCATGATTTTAATTTTCTACCCACTTTATATTTAGTTAATTCAGCTCAGTCAGCGGCTTAGATCGGCGTCCAGTTTAACATTGTTAACTTGTTGATCAGGATAAGCAGCAGTGGTTAGGCCCAGTAAAAAAAGTTACAAGCTTAGTGTACATACTTAGATAGACTATTTGTCAACGCTAAGCCTAAACCACTGGGGCTAAAAACTTGAAAGTTTTATATAGATGATATGACGTATGTATCCACCACAGGAAGGATTTTTTGAAATGAAGGAATAAAATAGGGCATGAACCATTGTATGGAAGTCCGTCATTTTCAAGTTGAAATAGTTGCTTAGACATAAATGACATTGACATTTTTTTAAGAGATCTAAGAAATTTCTTTGAAAGCAACAGGTATAATTTTGCTATATAAAGTTGAGAAAAAGTGTTATACATAATTACTGTAATATACTTTTAACACACTCATGCCAAGTCGGGGTCGATTGTTAGTGTCAGTATTCTACTATTACGACTACTGTGGTTAGATCATGAAGAAATAGTTCCAGTAGCTAAAGAAAGGAAAGAAGGGAACAAATCATATCACAACGTCTCTCAGAGCTTTCACTATATTTTTTATTTGGGCTACGAAGGTCTGCAATATGAATATCAGCTAGAATTAAAAAGCTGAATATCTACACAATCCTCATTTCATTCAAAACTGATTCATTAACGAAACCGGTGAATTCCACTCTAGTAGCGTGTCATTATCGAGGTGATCAGAGCACCTTAATAATATTGCAGTTACCAAATTCTAAAATTACAAATAAAAATAGTAAAAACTATAAAACGTAATAAAAATAAACATTTTGTTTATGGTAATGTTACGTTCTAGACGATGTGTTTACGTTAAAACGCATTTCTATGACGTTATTAATATTTTTATGAGACCTGTCATTTGTGTCATCTATGCAGTCCCGGCATGTTCATATTAGTCGTATTGGCTTCGTGATGCTCAATTTAATAGTTTCGAATTTCCTGTTTGTATTTATGAATTATGAATGGCTTAAAATTGTTTAGAGTCAAAACACGCTCTTGACGACTGTTGTGTAGCTAATAATTCAATTTAAATGTCTTATAAACATATATTTTGTATTATAAATTGACAACCTAATTTAAAATCAAGTGGTAACAAAATTAAAGTACAATAGATTCAGCTAGCAGTTTTCGTCAGGGTTAACATTGCTAATGTCAAACAATGACGTTAACCACTCATCGGCAGAATCCTGTCATCATCAGCATCGGAAGGCAATAAATGATATGCTTTATAATACATAGAATAGACGGTGTCTCACAGTACTACCTTACAGATAATCTTAACGATTAGGGGATATGTGTAGCTACACGACCCTGCCGTTGACTACCTGCTTATCACACACACATACACACACACACACATTATTATATACCTGATGACAGTTTGAATCAACAGATCATGTCCGTGACTCAACATCCCAAATTGGAATGAACTCCCTGGTGCCATTCTAAGCCGCCATCACGCAGCCAACCATGCGATACCATGAGATACCATACCTCTCAATACTGAGGTGGAATGCTCGAGGTAGACACGTACTATAATGTATTGCACGCAACGTGAGATGTGTTCAAAGGTCCTGTCTGAATTTACAAAATGAATATATTTAATCCCAATTTGTTGAAACGATCGCGCTTCCCTATCGCAGACTGATCGTACTATGATGGAAACTATCTCGGAAGCCAGTAAGTACATTATGTAATAGAACTGTACAAAGTTTCAACTTAAAAGGATATCAAAGTAGAACTATTCCATTTATATCCCCTATTACTTTGTGAGAATCTATACGAGACTAGTTAATGTCACAAGTGAAAATGAAATAAGCAGTAACTATTTTCATTTTGTACATAACAGGTGCTAAATGCTATATTCTTTTCAAAGGTCAGTAATGATGCGCATACCACGTACTTCCACAGAAGTCGTCGTGTCAAGAACAGTCCCGGTAGTGAGGAGAAAGCTTCCCGCCAATGACTGTAACAGAAAACATCAAGTTGATTGTCAAAAAGAGGTCCATGAGTATGGCAATCACTTATGAAACCTACGATCAGGTGGGCTGTGGGTTCGTCTACCGACGAAGGCAATATAGAAGACATTATGTCGTAAACTTTATCGCGGACCCCGTAACATCATCTGTCGAACGGGGGCTCGCGTACTCCACCTGAGCAACTGTCATTGGGTCCATTATACGTCTCAATAAATTCCAAAATAAAGTAAATACAGTTCACAGTCGGGTTTTAGTGTTTTAGCTTTTATTTTGTTTAGAGGTTAATTAAAAAACATTTTGACATTTAGAATGTCCGATAAATGATACGACAGGACTGTCACTTATCTATTTTCGGTCACACGAATTGTCCATCAGTATATTTCTTATTTACATAAATACAACATTACGTTTGAGTTAATTGACAGATTTGAAGATTTATTTAAAACGACGCAGAGGTGAAGTCATTGGGAGTTTTCGTGATGCCTGTTAGATGGTTCTTAGTTTGTACGATACGATTCTCATTAAATGTACTTTCTTTTTTAGATTCATTTAATTGTTTTATGTATTTTCTTAAACGGTAACACTATTGTTGATCAAACTAAGGCCCGCTGCACTGATTTTTCGGTCATTTTTTTTATATATGAGTCGACTATTATCAAAGCCGGCAATGTGACTTTTTGACAATTATTGGTAAATCAGAAAAACGAATTATTGACTTTGTATTCCATTGGCAGTCACAAAACTCTTCTGAACGACATCTTAGATAAATAACAGGTTAAGTATTAACCTTTATTTAATGCAGGTTTTGAACCGTATTCTTTGAAGGAGACGATTATATTCAAATCAATCTGTATTGACATATCAATAACATTTTTTNAAAAACGAATTATTGACTTTGTATTCCATTGGCAGTCACAAAACTCTTCTGAACGACATCTTAGATAAATAACAGGTTAAGTATTAACCTTTATTTAATGCAGGTTTTGAACCGTATTCTTTGAAGGAGACGATTATATTCAAATCAATCTGTATTGACATATCAATAACATTTTTTTGTCCAAATGCACAGATTGCCACCTTTGATATTAGACGACTCATATGTAATGCGTTGATGTTGGGGTCTTCAAAATGGCCACTCTTTCTGAATATCTCATTTCTGGTTCAAACTCAGTTTGAAGTGAGCAAATTCTAGAAGTTTTACGTAGTAACAATTAAAACACTTGTAACCATTGTCAAACAATATTACAGTAGTTACAATCCTAATAAATTCAATGTGGTTCATCATATAGATCAGAAGGAGTATTTTTTATTTGGTTTAAGCATTTCAACAAGTGCATATTGAACATGAACTTATCGAATAATGTTATTTCTAAAAAAGAAGTTGAAAGTTCTCCGATTACATAAAGGGTTGCGCGATCACGATACCTTCAAATATCTACGTGTAAGTTTATCTGTGAATCTATTACTTTATAAATAGATACATTATGTCAGATACTTTATATCGTATGTATAATGATGCCATCCGAAATTAACATTTTCTTCATATGATTTATGTAGACGTGGACCGTTTTAGCATGCGCTCCATCCTCACGGTGTGAACTTTTTTTAAACTGGAATGGAGGAGACCTGTGGATTGTGATTCCAAAGTGAGATTTGAAGATATACGCGCTATCGCAACCAGGTTTTTTATCTGGGTCTCTATCCAGGGTCTTCTTGTAAAGTAAGTAGAATGAATTATATCGTAAGTTGTTTAAAACCACATTAGGCTTCATTCATTAACTTTTAAATACCTAATAAGTAAATCTCTTTTGGTTATTTCTGAATGTTTTATTTGAAATGACAAAATATGACTGAAAGTTTTTTTAAAATCCTGTTTCACGATCTCTATACGATTATCCAATATCGTATCGGATAGTATAAAAATCATATACAAAGCGAAACAGGTTTAGTCTATTCCAAAATTTATTGGTTGATCGGTTACGATTCACTTCTTTCTCGGTCACACATTATTGTTAGAATATATGAATCACTTTTAGATCCTTAACATTTAAAAGGAATGCCATTTAGTCCTAATCTCAGTGAACATTGATTTATATTGAAACTAGACAGGTTTGTACTACCACAACGTTAAATATCTTCGCTAGGATACACGGATTTACCTCATCCACTGTCAGAGATCATATTAAAGTCTGCTAGATGCTAGATTTGTCTGCTCTACGACTTTAAAATATTTTATTAAAATTAAAAACACATTAGGTTTTACAGTCGGCGATTATCGTTAAGAGATCCAATTCGGATACTTAACATTTGTTTTTTTCAATGTTTCTCCGAGTCGCAGAAACCTCATAAAATCCTTTTATATGTAATTAATGTGTGGCGGCTCTCTTATAGCTTTTTAAAATGTCTTGTCAACTATGAAAAGTGTTGGCTGTCGTGTTTTCTGTTTTCAAGTGTCTTTCCGAATTAGGTTTTCCTTTTCGATTTCTGACCGATGCCGGTATGCATGAAAGGTGATAAATATAAGATTTCTGATAACTAATACCGAAACCTCATGTGTGACAGTCGAGCATCTGAATTAACCGTATAAGTTGGTTGTTTGATAAACATTTTGAAGGTTTGTAGAAATGGTTGTTGAACGTATATCATTCATATTGAGTAAATGAATATTTACTAATGGTAGGGCGTAGTGAATATAGTACTACCACGACTCTGCATATGTATATTCTCTCGTAGCTATATAGCTACTTATATATAGCCTCGAAGAAGTAGTGTTCGTGTATGGGTTAAATATGAGCAGGGAAGCCATTTGACAATACAATTGAGACTTCACGTCCTAATCTGGACTTGATGTCTGTAATTTTATACAAGATGATCCATAAACTCTCTCGTCTATCGAGTGCAATAATAAAATATGATGAAATTAAAACATTGTTTATGAATCAATTTTATAAACATCACGAATAGATGAGTTGTTTGCTATTCTTAAAATTGCGTTATTTAAAAAATAAAACGGAACAAAAGAAACATTTCAGTAACATTCAATTAATCCATCGCACATCGGCCCCAACATTCAAATCATATCCATTCTTTGATCGGCTGTTAACAATCAAACGAATTATATCGACAAGTTTTATAAATATTGCGCTATTCAAACATTCATTCTCAATCAAAATTAGTTCCTACATTTCAAAATCGGCGGAAGAACAGAAAAGGTTTTCAATATGGCAACACATATATATTTTGCCGCCAAAAAACGTGATGCCAAACGCAACATACGCTCATCGGCACCACACAACCAGACATGCTAATTTGATCCTTACATTGATACAAATAGCCGCCACCATAATTCTTGAAGCTGCAAAAGATATTTTTGTTAACTTTGATCTCGTTGTATCGTAAATTCGTTCATTGAAGTTTGTTTGATCGGATCATCTGTTCAAGAATGGCATGTAAATGTTTGTTTTCTATCATCCGCCGGCCGAATGTTGTTCGATTTCGCTAGTTAGCGTTGTTTTGACAGTCTCTATCGTTGCACGGCGGCAATAATTCTATCTTCACTTCATTCATGGGAGCATGTATGTACGTACGCGTGGGCCGAATTCGATCATTGCAACTACTTAAACATGTGAACGAACGTCGGTGGGAAAATGATTCGGATCTTAAAGCGTGACTCATTAATTTTTTTAAATCGTTCCTAACGTGAATGATAATTCTGTGCTGTTTGTTTGATCCTGTCAAAATTCCACGTTCGAATTAACGACGTGGACGAAAGATTTGTAGGAATGAACGACCGAAAGAGCGATTCAATCGGTTTATTGTTTAATCATTCGAGCGCTTCGAATGTAATTACGTTCGATAGTTGCATTGCTTTCCTGAAGTAAAATTAGTGCTGTTACAACATAATATATTTAAAACGTACATTCTAAAAAGTAACATCGATAATCATTTCCCAAGAATCATTTAGAGTATGTACATGGAATCCAATTTTAATTTTTTCCCCCCTCGTAGTCCGTGGGGCGCAAAACTCCGAAGGCGCACGTCGGAGTCACGGGACTAAATCAATATGATATGACAGTTACGGTCAATTTATGGCTCTTGGTTAATTACAAGCGGGCGCTGCGTCCCGCTCCCGAGGGTGGGGGTGACGCGTCTAATGACTTGTAAAGATTCTGTTGCGAATGTTGCTAGTTGCCTTCTGCACGTACGTCTATTGTCGTTATACATGCTTTATGTCAATGCTCAATGACATTTAGAATGTATATTGTATTTGTAATTTGCAGAGGACAGCTTCGCGTCAACACTGTTGCCAACCTTTGTCGCCGGATCTTCTCATTGGGTCACGTTTCCGATCCAGTGGTAGATTCTGTGAAGCACTGCTCTTGTCATCCGGTAACGCTGATATAGCCCCTCAAAGCCATCAGCATCGGTAGGAAAAAAACTGCCATCGGTCGTTTTGTGAGCCGCGAGCCTTTAGTGATCATTTTAAACACATTTGATTTCATCCAAGAGCTTATTCAACAGTTTGCAAAGGACCATCGCTCACTATACAGCGCGCGAGACCCCTATCAGAATAGGCACAGTCAACCGCGACCAATGTGAAATGAGGTAGCAAACATGTCATTCCTTTTATAGGCTCGCAAACAAGATTTTGAAACGGAATCGACCATTCAGTGGCGAGACTCGAAAGAGGTCTGCGCCATTACGCGAGTAAACATTGATAAACGTGGAGATTATAGCACACAGTCAGAATATAAATTATTTATTCAATAGATAACTTACGCGTCAGGACAAAACGACGTAATGTTCTGAAAACAAAGTTAGAAGAATTTTGTTTTAAGTTATTTATTCTCAATAGCGCTCCATCTAATTATTCGTATTTAGTTTTCCCAATTACAATATTTTATTACCAAAAATCCAACTGTATGTTAAAGTCACGTTGCTTTGTAACAATACTAAATTTCTTTAAATTTCCCGTGCTATTCTCAATAAGTTTTGAAATTAATTATTATTGATTCGTCCCGAAGCCACCGTAATTACACGTCGCACGGAGTTATTTCACACACAATTACTGTTGGTGAGTGTTCGAGTCACGCGTCAATCAATCATTCCATCAATTATACGAATGATTTCGTTTCGGAGGAACGGTGCGGCACTAGGCTGTTCTGATGTTGCAGAAGTTTGGCAAAAAGTAATTTTGGAACTTAGCTAGCATTATTGATACTAATTATAGACTTTTACGCTACCATCTATACTAATATTATAAACCTGTAGAGTTTGTTTGTTTGAACGCGCTAATCTCAGGAACTACTGGTCCGATTTGAAAAATTCTTTCAGTGTTAGATAGCTCATATATAGGCTATATAAAATCACGTTAAGGCCAATACAAGTGGAGCACAAATAAAGAATGTTTCAAAATAGGGGTTTAAATAGCTCCTTAACATTTTATAATTCAAAAATATTTTCACTTTCTACGTAAATGAAGTGGAGGGGTAAAATTTAGCGTTATGCCAAAGTAACTATCCCACGCGGACGGAGTCGCGGGCAAAAGCTAGTAGTACATATGACAGTTGAAAGGTATGATAGTCTTCTAGATTTCTCCCAGATTTAATTGAAAAACATATTTCAAAATATTGATTACTATCCTTCGACACTCCTACCGTAATTATTTTAGGCAAGAACTGTGAATCGTGTATGTGTTCATTGAGGTGAATTATACGTTAGCCGAAAGCGTTATCTTAGGTGTCGGTGCCACCATGACGCAAACTTCTTCTGCAGGCCACGCGTTCTTTAAGATTGAGACATTGAGTTAACTTCAAGCGGTAGTCCCTTAATACGTAGCGACGTTGAAAGAATCGGCTATCCAAAAAAAAAATAGCCTACCATAATTTTTGTATGGTCACTAGAGTCCAAGTAAGTAAAATGAGTGACATAGCGTGACGGACATGACGGAATTACAAAGCCTATTTATCGCCATGTTGATACGGAATTCAAAGAACCACAATACACGAAACCTGAACCCAAAACATTATCTTAATGACTAAACAATAAAAAAAATATCTAATAATAAAACATGCATCGTAATTACGTCCAATCAATGTCTGTCTGTTCGTCAATCACAACCAGACGGCTGGAATTCGATCTATACCAATCTATAGATCTCGGTGTGATATTGAACGCAAAAAATGGGTCATATTCATTTGATTATAATTATTTTTTCGATCGTAGACACAACAATGATGTAATGTGCGGTTTAAATTTGTTTTTAGTTATTGGCAACTCAGCAATGCTCTAGATCTTGATGTCGTTGATCTAGGTTTGAGACAGGATCAATTACCATTTCGTTTTCGTTAATTGATCCTATTAATTATATTTATTATTAATATTAGCGCGTTCGGTTATCAAAACTGCAATGGCAATGCGACCTCAGCCTATCAGAATGCTAATTTTTTCATCCTGCCAATTTCAATTTATGCTTTTTCTGCGTAATGGCAATATACTTTCAGCCTATTCTCCTTTCTAACTCTTCTCTAACAATGAGTTTTCTGGTGATTGTTGGAGAACTTTACCAGTTGATATCTATTCTTCCAGCAAGGAATCATCGATGTCCGCTTAAAATGTGTAATAGCCATTATTGTTATTAATTTTTACAGGTGAGTTCACTGCTTACCTGGTGGCTGTGGCGGGATATCGGTAGATTCTAGTAACAGCTATGCAACAAGTGGTCCATAAGTTCATATGCCTATGTTTTTTTTTATTTTTTTTTTATTGCTTAGATGAGTGGACGAGCTCACAGCCCACCTGATGTTAAGTGGTTACTGGAGCCCATAGACATCTACAACGTAAATGCGCCACCCACCTTGAGATATAAGTTCTAAGGTCTCAATTATAGTTACAACGGCTGCCCCACCCTTCAAACCGAAACGCATTACTGCTTCACGGCAGAAATAGGTAAACTAAACATATCNTATTTTTTTATTGCTTAGATGAGTGGACGAGCTCACAGCCCACCTGATGTTAAGTGGTTACTGGAGCCCATAGACATCTACAACGTAAATGCGCCACCCACCTTGAGATATAAGTTCTAAGGTCTCAATTATAGTTACAACGGCTGCCCCACCCTTCAAACCGAAACGCATTACTGCTTCACGGCAGAAATAGGTAAACTAAACATATCAACTAACTGCCCCTACTTCCAGATAGGCATTTACTAGAAGTAGATATTGCTTATATCTGCAAAATAAAACAGTTGTACATTTCAGTACAATATGTTGAGAGGCTTAGTAGACACCTCTAATTTTACTGGCGAATATGGGCAGACGAGCTCACGGTCCCTCCGATGAAGTCCACGGGCATCAACATAAATGCCTCTACCCCACTATAAGGCCTGTGTTTTATACGGTCTTTCATGTCTGCGAGGACCAATAAAATTATTGCAAATAACATTTGCCAATAAATAATAAGCATTATTAAATACAGTTTAACACGGTGTTAAACGTTCAAATAAATTATATTATTGAACGGTGTTACTTGAGCAATTACCAATGCTCTGAATTTGAAGGTATATTTACTCCTAACGACATTATCGTATCGAGTCTATGTTAATTCATTTGCAGCTCTAGGAGTAGCCTCAGGCAGCGATATATATTCATATATTATTATAATAGTTTTAGTCTTCACGGGTCGTAGACATAATAAGATAAAATACAATACGAAATGAACATAATTCGTTTTCGGAGATTATAATGGACGCGATAAATACGGGATTCAACCGTAAAAGCGTTTTTAGAGGCGAATATAATTCAGAACCAAATTGGCTATTTTTGTGTAAAACTAGAATGTTAAAGATTTGTTTTACTTAGATTTATTCGTTCTGTAACAGTTTATTCAAAATTAAGTATGCACATACCTTAACTTGACGGCGAAAATAATCTTAATATTATGTATACCGGTTAAACAAGCAGAATTTATAGGACATCTGCATTGAAAATATTTAGGATATTAGTGGATACTCTTTATACATTAGTGTATACTTAATTAAATATAATATAATGTTATGTCGTATTTATTTTAATTTTAGTAAATGGTTTATCAAAGGTGTATGTTTCTGGGCAGCTGGAATAATTGAATAATTACCCTTATGCTATACGTGGA
The DNA here is from genome assembly GCF_003987935.1 of Bombyx mandarina. Next base: position 950,013 of record NW_021011605.1, read on the forward strand.
TAACACAGTAAAATGGTGGGATGTTCTTTATACACTTTATTTGAAAACGAAAAATTATTATTATCTTTCGAAGACACCATCTTAACTTTGATTAAGAAGTTAAAAAGCTATAAACTTCATGGATGGAAAAAAAACTATAATATAAATATAAAACAGAAGTATAATTTATACATCGACGAAGGTAGTAAAATAATAAATTGAAGGAATATAATAAAATATAAAAGATGTAACCAAAGAACAGTAATAGGATATAAACCAGCCATTTTTAAAATTCGTTTAGGTCTTTCTGTTACTTTGTTAGCGCAAATCTCCTGAACTACATACGGATTTTCATGCAGTTTTTACAGGGAGATAGATTTATTTGAAGTATAAAATATATTGTTGAATTTATAAATAAAGCAAATGTTATACCTATAACACCCTGTGTCCTCGTGGTCAGTCATGTGTAGGTTAGACTCGAAATAAGAATACAAATAAAAGCAGACTAGAAATGCGGTGATCTCAGAGTTGCGTGCGATTGCAATGGTGCCNTACGGATTTTCATGCAGTTTTTACAGGGAGATAGATTTATTTGAAGTATAAAATATATTGTTGAATTTATAAATAAAGCAAATGTTATACCTATAACACCCTGTGTCCTCGTGGTCAGTCATGTGTAGGTTAGACTCGAAATAAGAATACAAATAAAAGCAGACTAGAAATGCGGTGATCTCAGAGTTGCGTGCGATTGCAATGGTGCCGCCAAACAGAATTCTTCTCTCTCAAAATGACTGTCTAGTCATCCCACCGTCATAGACTAACTCTTCAAATGTTACACGTCATCCACAGATCCACTGACACTTGCCATACGTCATTTTCTATTGAACGAGTCAATAACAAGTCTACCCATAAACAATTATGATCGCAGAGCCATCTTCGATTCCACCCAGGCAATTAACCTGACGTTTCCAATCTAATATATCACAGCTATTTCCAATGACATGTATATAATAAATATACATTATTAATAAAACACCAAAGTAACTCTTGATGTTTGTACGTTTTTAGCGCCAAGCTACTGAATGAAACTGTGACGAAATTCAGTATGGAAACAGTTTGAGCCCTGGCAAATAATGTATGTAGATGACCTTTTAAAGTACTGCTGAGCACTGAACTTCGCCTACGCGAAAAAAAGAAGGAGAAATCGCAGGCGGAAAGCTGATTAACCATAAATCTACGCAAAATATGTTAGTAGAAATTAAAAAGCTTTTAAAAATTCCTATCTAAACTTTCCAATCAATACGACTTTCAATAAAATATTATATCCTAATATAGTCGTATGCTGTAAAGTCTCGAATAATTAAATGACCAATCCCATTCTTAATGCAAATGCAAAATATCAAAGCTGGTATCAGCGTAAAACGTGCAAGTTAGCGGTGCCTACCCGCAGGTAAAAGAAAACATTTCGATAATCTATCTGACAAGGAAATTATCTCAAAATCGATTTATACCGTTATTTTATAACGTCGTCGTGGCCTAACGGATAAGACGTCCGGTGCATTCGTGTTGAGCGATGCACCGGTGTTCGAATCTCAGGCGGGTACCAATTTTTCTAATGAAATACGTACTCAACAAATGTTCACGATTTACTTCCACGGTGAAGGAATAACATCGTGTAATAAAAATCAAACCCGCAAAATTATAATTTGCGTAATTACTGGTGGTAGGACTTCTTGTGAGTCCGCGCGGGTGGGTACCACCACCCTGCCTATTTCTGCCGTGAAGCAGTAATGCGTTTCGGTTTGAAAGGTGCGGCAGCCGTTGTAACTATACTTGAGACCTTAGAACTTATGTCTCAAGATGGGTGGCGCATTTACGTTGTGGATGTCTATGGGCTCCAGTAACCACTTAACACCAGGTGGGCTGTGAGCTCGTCCACCCATCTAAGCAATAAAAAAATACCTCGAAAAACAAGCTTACACTAATATTTCCATTCATAATGAACAATAAGCCTCTACACTTCAGATCAGCTACTTCCCACCCTAACGCAACGGTCTGCAAGAGGGTGCTGTTACCGGTGCGGTGACTCAGCGCATTCCTTTCGTCTGTACTCGTCTCTGCTTCAACACCTGGCTCCATTGAAAGATGTTTGTCGCGTTTTTCTTAATAGCCCCGATGTCTTGTTGACAACGAGAACGCGAAAACCATCGCCTTCCTGGAAAAATAACGTGGAAAACGCATTGCAATGAAATAATGAATACATACCCAATAAATCGGAATGTATGACCTCTTAGTTGCCTTGTTGGTCCAGTGACCACATTCTATGGGATCCGCGTATGAGTCTACCCGCACAGAATATACTGTAGGTAATGAAATATGAAGAAAAAGTATAATTTTCAATTTAATAAAAAGGTCCATAAAGTTGCATTGCACAATTGGAAAACAACAACGCTACTTATGAAAATATTTTGAGAAACATATAGGTTTAATTACGTTCTTATTCCGAGCTACAGTACAATAAGTACTATTTGTCCCCCAAACAAACCGAAAGGCGCATCGCGAAATAACATCAAACAAAACTGCAGCATCATGTCACGTCAATAGATTAAAACGCCAATTTTAGAAAGACCTCTCTACCTACCAAACGACTGATACGTTCCGGGGATCTTTCACAAATGACAGCTCGAGAGCCGTTGACGTCCGACTACACTAGAACTCTCATTACCTTGTAAATATTGAACGGTAAAGGTCTGGATAAAATGGGTGTGCACCATCGATAGATCACCGCTTGAAATCTATAGACCCATTTTCCAGACTGGCGAACCTTTTTGATGGCAAACAAAATCATTTGTTATAGGGCATTCAATGTGTTTTTTCGCTGAATCGATGAAAGGTTCATGTTAATAAAATCGCACTTCATACTTTTTGTTGATCATCGTCACTTAACGATTGTCGGGTGACCGTGATTTTCTCACGAGGTCCGGTCGGTACTGATATTTACTTCTTTAGCTTTAGGGTTACTACAATTTGATATTTGTATCGTCATTAGGGAGTAACAAAGTAGTTTACTATCAGTTTTCATTATATTTAAAAACAACTTGAATGGTACATATTTAGTAGCATTCGTTTTAAGCTACAAGTTGTTATTTGTTCAAATTATTTTTTATTGTTATACAAGATGGTTGGACCAGGTCACAAGTCAACTGGTGCTAATCAGTTGTACACCTCAACGTGATTGTCGCCATCCACTTTGAGACATGAGGTCGGTTATATAACGGCTATGCAACCATTCCAACTAGGATCAATGCAGCCGTACACTAGTAATTATGCACAATTGATTTGATATTTCCTTAGAATAATTAGTATCCTCCTCCAAAATTTGCATGTCGACATTGGCGCATTGCCTTATAGGAGCATCTTATTCTTTACGTCACGATAGCCTAAGCACAAAAAGAAGTTTTAAAAAAAATCGGGTGTCAATATGAATGAAGGAAGAAAAGAATATCCGTGACTATTATTGTCTATGAAATAATACAGAAAGAAAATATCCCCTAAACAAGGAAAAAAATGGTGTTAATAGCGTTCAACAGGGTCCGCGCCGCAAGTCACTGTGCACCAAGAAACAAACTTACGCCTTGTTTCTATATTTTATATGTGTATTTATATAAAGGAATATATTTTAAATTAAATTATAATTCTTTCCATTCATCTATGAAAACTTTTTCAGTAACATAATATGTTTTATAAGGAATAAAAATGCTATTGAAAATGGACTGAACATAGTTCTGTTTGGGCGATGTCGATGACCCAATAAACCAGTAATTAGGGCTTCAGAGTCAGAAGTGCTCTTGCGGTACGCGCCCCGTCAAGAATGACGGCTTTCGGTACTTGGTCCTTAACAAGGTTCGATGGTGAACTTCTTAGGTGTTGATCAAAGTTTTTGGTCATCAAACTGTAAACTGATATTCGCAATGACGATTGTTGACACACCAGATAGAGGTAGTCTAGTGGCCCAAGTGTATTTTTTATCAGTATATATTTTTATGCCTTCAAGAGCTTCTGGTCATGCGGAATAGTAAAAATAAATGAAAGCGCTCCAAGCCAAGACCGATCTCTTTTGTACTTCAGGCTTTCTTAATCACCTTCCAGGTTCATCATCAAAGTAATTCGGTGGTACTAAATTATTGTATTGTTATCCGGATTACAGAGTTCGGAATCTTATATAACGGTTTAAATAATATTAAACAGTTTCTAAGATTTTTTTATAAATATATGTTCAATGATTTATTTTATTTCGTTTGGAAACTTCTAGAATATTTGAGGCAGAAAGTTTTGCTCTGACTGTCGTTTCGCGCTCTGTACTATGACTGTCATTGGGTCGATGGCCTTTAATGAAAAGATGCAATACATACAAGTCTACCTTTTTTTATTGCTTAGATGGGTGGACGAGCTCACAGCCCACCTGGTGTTAAGTGGTTACTGGAGCCCATAAACATCTACAACGTAAATGCGCCACTCACCTTGAGATATAAGTACTAAGGTCTCAGTATAGTTACAACGGCTGCCCCACCCTTCAAACCGAAACGCATTATTGCTTCACGGTAGAAATAGGCAGGGCGGTGGTAGTTACCCGTGCGGACTCACAAGAGGTCTTACCTAGTCGTCTTTGTCTTGTAATCTTTAAAGACAACCTATTCTAAATCAAATTTTAATAAACAAAAAAACAACCTATTTTGGTTTGGTAAAATATTCGAAACAACGAAGACCTTCTCGTATTTGCAACTCATCACAAGGGTCGCGGTACATTCAAATACAAAAGTATTAATTGACATTTGAAGAAAAAAAATTGAATGATAGCAATTAAAAGCAACGGGGAATCGAGACGAATCATTCGAATGATTGACGAATACGATTACAGCGGAAAGGATCGATGACGGATGCGTGTGGTTTGTTGGTGATTGTACGAGCTCTAATGAATTCCTCTCCACCGTGTTTTTTATGTATCCTTCAAGTTAATATTATCGTCCTCTCTGTACATCACAGCTGTAGATTCGGTTCAAAATTAAATTGACACACATAGCTCACGTCTTCAGATGGTCAACGGCATTTAATTTGAGTTCTAGAAGTAATCGTTAAATGTTGGATCGGAAATTAACTCATCAGAGACTTATTTACGATAATAAAATACTCATCTAGTTTGAACCTGATATAAATGGTCCGATGAAATATCAGACCATATAGTACAGAAAGGGTGTCAGCAGTTGGAATATGTCGTGACATTTTCAACGCATCTATGGAAGCTGTTAAAAATGTTTGTGATAAAACATATTAATAGTCACAGTGTGGTGGTGGCGGATGGTGCAATAATATAAAGGGCATGGTGGCAATGTCTTTAGGATGTAACGATATTCCAAACTAAAGATTGGACGCGATCTTCAGACTCACAGTTAACACTGTTGACGGTAATTGTGGCATGGCGTAATTCCTCCGCCTATATAGGTATGTTTAAAATTACTTTTGTGTCAAAGGCCGAGCTACCCTTTATTCCAGCATCGTTCTTTTGTGTTTAAAAAAGGAAAATTTGAAATTTTGAAGCAATTTTCAAATTGTTTTCGAGTTAGCTACGTACTTACACGAACTTATAATAGACCTAGAGACAATAATCCATTTTATATCCCATGCCTATTAAAACGTTCTAATAAAAAAAATACATAATAAACCTAAAAACATGGACATAAGAGTTGTAATTACGGCCTCTATCACCTCATGACCTCCTTATCAAATGCCAGAAATCAGAGATTATCTATAAAACATTCAAAGATTATGCTAATCGTTTAATTACTAATCGTGTGCGAGTATCATTGCGCTATCGACAGACGGGGAGAGCAGAAACGCTGTGTCATGACGCGTCCATCATTCTAATTCTTTTGAGATGACAGCCCTTGTCCGTACGATGTGACGGCAAACACAATTGTTTGGTTCCATTTGGAGACTTTTACGGTGAAAATCATATTAATATTGAAAATTATATAATATTTATAATTCATTTGCTTATTTTCTATTTGTGAAATAATTCACATTGATTCTGCAAAAAATGCAGCTATTATTACTTCATTCTTTATACATATGTAAAACATATTTATTTCGCACTATCAAACAGTGCAGCTTCGTTTTTCTAATATGTGATTTCAATTGATTAGGTACAATTGATTTATTAAATAATTTATAAATTCATAATCCTAATACATTGTTAAAGTTATTTAATAAAACAATAATTCGCATTCGCATTTGTTTGAAATCATTCGAAACAGTAAAGATATTAAATCGTGTTTGTTAAAATTCGAATTAGGTCGAAATCCCCGAGCCCCAAGTGTAACTAAGCGAGTGCAATGACAAGCTAGCCGACAAAGCGACCGGCAACCAATACGACCGATCACTTCTAATTGTGTGATTTGATACGAAAACCATTGTCGGACTCAGTGAAATCTCTATCTATCAGTAATAATCGATGGACAAAACAACTTTTTTTTTTTTTAAATCCATTGTAAAGCCGATCCGTCTGTTTCACGATTTCAAAACGAGACTAATTAAATAGAACCAAATGGAACGTATTCTGATTTGTTTCCAATAAATCGTTTACGTTGCCACGGTATCGGCGATCGTTTGTTTACGATAATTTTATGTTTGATTTTATGTTCATCAAGCGCAGATTATTGTTTGTACTTTTCTTAGATTAGGAAACATTACATTAGTTCAATTATAATTAAAATTTGCTAACCAAAATATCAGCATTTGTTTGAAAGGATTCTAACTCTATGCTAACACTTTCTGCTGCAAATAAGGATTTTCCTTCAAGCGCGTGAGTCTGCTCGGAGACTCGCGGGTCACAATATGCTATATTATGTTCCACACTGGTGAAAGTTCTTATATTGATAATCTTGGTTAATATGCATCGCGTCTTTTTCTTTAAAATAGTTTCACTCTTACGTGCGTTTGTCCGCCCATTTAAAACAATAAATTCGCATATCACTTTTACGTCACTGACGCTTTGTAAAAATATTTAATGTAAGCTTCAACAACTGCCTAAAGTTTTATTCGCGGATACGAGAACGAACAAAGGGACAAGCGAACATTAATTTATAAACGCAAGATGAATTATAGGTCAAGTTAAATGATCGGTTTTATGCGAAGGTTTACGATCGACCAGTGTCGTGGTAACGTCTAAGTATTAATGAAACCCAACGAGTATGCAATCAAGCCCCGAGTTAATTAGTCACGTGTACACGTCGAAAGATGACTTATTGTTTATTGGGTAGCTTGCAATTCATTATGCAGCTTTTGAAAGTAGGAATATAATTATATTTTTAATTTCCTTATACTGTGAACTAATATAGTGAAAAAAAAAACGGAATGAAAACATCAAGAACAGTAAAGCCACTTTCCTAAGTGGTCCTGGGTTTGATAGTCAAATTTATAATTACTAGAGGTCCCGCAGTAGTCGAAATTCGACTATAATTAATTGGAATTGTAAGTTTGTACACTATTATGATTGTATTACAAGGGCGGATCCAGCTTTGGCGCCAGGAGGGGGTCACATAATCGTGGGCAAGTTAAGAACTTATAATTTAATTTTGATAACAATAGATAATAAATAAATCATGATGTTCTTCAATTAGTTCAAGTCCTGGAACTAGCTCAGGGGGGGGGTCATGACCCCCATGACCCCCCCCCTGGATCCGCCGTTGCTGTATTATATACTTCTATAATCACAAATTTCGCCAAGACTACACTATAAAAATATTAACAAAGACAAACAATATATTAAATATATTCTCTATTTGACAACAGACGTCAAGAACAAAAGTTTGACAATAAATACTATGCATGCGTGTGTGCGTCAAATACATGGTATGTAGTGTGTGTAATGTTTTCTTTATGGATTCAGTGTATCTTTTATGCATTATTTTAAAAACATATTAGCATTGTGCACTCCTTCTCTATATTCTCTATAAGTGTGGAAAATTTCATAGTCCTCCGTCCGCGCAAATTTCGTAAAAAGGGATACAAAGTTTTTGCTTCACGTATTAATATATAGATATCTTATATATAAAATTCTCGTGTCACAATGTTAGTTACCATACTCCTCTGAAACGGTTTGACCGATTTGATTTGATGAAAGTTTATATGCATGTTCACTAGGTCTGAAAATCGGCTAACAAGTATTTTTTATACCCCTAAGTGATAAGGGTTGTCCACCCTTAACATTTATTTTTTGGACAATTTTTTTTTGTTATATGAGGCATTATGTGGTTGAATGAGGTTTTGTTATTTTTATATTCCCTCATCGTTCACAACGCTACATGCCGCTTTCACTCATTTACCACATTCTTACACACTTACAATAAGTTAGTTTTTTTTCTACACTAGAAATTTCCTAGAAATCTTAAATATGGCAAAACAACGCTTGCCGGGTCAGCTAGTAATTATATATAAATAGACGTCTCACACGTGAATGCTGCACACCACCGTGACCCATGAAGTTCAAGTCTCGATTGGGTGATGGAAACATTGCCCTTGGAACTAGAACTAATGATTGCTTCGCTGCAGAAATAGGCAGGGCAGTGGTACCTGCCCGTACGTACTTATAATATACCCTAAAACGTAATTATAAGTCAAGAAATATATGTTTTTCTTGATTGTATTATTATGTATAGGAAAAATGTAGCGTGGATTATTTCCCTACTATTTCTATGAAATCTAATCAAAATTAATATAATCGAATGTAATAAAGTTTTATTTAAACTTTTCCCTCTAATTAACTGTACGATTTATAACTTCGTAAGTGAAAATGTGTAATTATGGATTTTATAAATTATATATTTTTTTTCATTTCAAGATATAATCAATAGACGTTTGTACCTACCTGTAACTGAGGTGAAATTTATTACGCGCCTTGTCAATTTGTCGAAGTTTTGAATTGATGATCGTTAATAAATTAAATATGTAAATAAATAAATAAACATTAATAATAACACAAATAATAATTTGGCTTTTTTTTTTAAGTGCTTACCGGAGCCCATAGAAATCCCAAAAATATTTTTTGCGGGTTTGATTACACGATGTTATTCCTTCGCCGTAGAAGTCAATCGTGAACATTTGTTGAGTACGTATTTCATTAGAAAAATTGGTATCCGCCTGAGATTCGTACAACGGTGCATCGCTTAACCCGAATGCACCGGACGTCTTATCTTTTAGGTCACCACGACTTCACTTCACTTAGAACCATATTAGGTTCATGCCACGCATATATTGCTGCGGTACATTCAACAACATAAATCCGTAGCTTAGGACCGTTGAAAAGTTGATTAATTTATTTAATAACATTTACACGCGACTTTGCTCGTTTTACGTATGATCGGTCGTGTGGTTGAGTCGTGCGTACCAATCAAACTCTGACACATTTATGTGTGATATTATGAATTGAACGAATAAATTAATAATTTAAAATTATTGTTTCAGGTTCTGTGATAATTATGGCGTAGTATTTGGAGCAACGTAAGTGTAATGATGAAATCACACTAATTTAAAACGAACTAAAACGTAGGTTAATTAATTTATTTTACGAAGCCTGAACGTACTTACTTACTCAACAAACACGGCGCTTTTAGGGTCTCCAAGCACCGGCCACCGTCTTCGTTGAAGAGTTCACGAGCGAACTAACCCATAGACACAACCCACTGAGTTTATCGCCGGATCTTCTTACGGCCGTTTTCAATAACCTATCTATCCCTAGTTTCGGTTACTAAAGATAGACAAATCTATATTTTTGTCCTTACTTACGTTCCAATAACCTATCGACGGGCAGCAGTTCCTATCGGATTTATCTATCCATCTTCGGGAGGACGGATAGCCTGCTAAAGATAGAACGCTCATACAAATCGTGCTTACTTCCGTTTCAATATGANATATGCTGGTTAAATTATAGTTATAATTTAGAATAAAATAAAATAAGTCTTGATCCTGATGTTGTTTCGTATTTGTAGTAGAACGAAACGTATCAAGAGGCTCGGATAAGTCGGAGGGAAGAAGCTATCTACTGTTGGTTAAAGAGAGATAGCACTTATCCGTGATTGTGAAACGCAAACTAAGGATAGATACGCTCTTGCTCGGAGATAGCTATCTATCCGAAAACTCAGATACGTTATTGAAAACGGCCGTTAGTGAATCGCGATTTCGATCCGGTGGTAGATTCTAATGTTAGCAATATTTCTCAGGTTGGGCTCACCTACCAGGCATAGTCATAGCTGGAATAGCCCTTTAGGCTACCAGTGAATAGGTAGGGAAAAAACAACATTATATATTATTATTTACTAGCTTTTGCCCGCGACTTCCTCCGCGTGGAATAGTCTACAAATAATGCTTTATTTTAGAGCAAATTTGGTTAGCATAAAATACGTTATAGTGTGCCAACCTTAACATATAGACATATGCTGCCGCGGACTTTTTTTTAGATCTTTTAAAGGGGAACAATTCTGTCATACATTATTTTAACGAAACTTTAACCGTTTCTGCAGCGCAACCAGCGGAAGCTCTCAAAAGGGAAAAAAACCCGATTTTGAAACATTCTTTATTGGTGCTCCGCTTGTATTGGTCTTAGCGTGATGGTATTAGCTTATAGCCTTCCTCGATAAATGGGCTGTCTAACACTGAAATAATTTTTCAAATCGGACCAGTAGTTCCTGAGATTAGCGCGTTCAAACAAACAAACTCTTCAGCTTTGTAATATTAGTATAGAGTATAGATGTATGAAAGTATTTCTTTTCTAAATCGAACCTGGCTGTTGCAGCCTGAAGTCCGGATTCTGTTCCGTGTTTCATTCTACGTTTTACAAAAAATCTTCGTTATTCTGACTGTTCTGTGACAAACTAGGGACAACTTTCCGGAGTAGATACAGCACAAAACTTCGAGTGATATTATAACATCAAAGCACTAGAATAATGGATGTTCAAATCCTTACTATACATAGCCTAGGACATTAAGCTTTCACCACACTACGCGTCCAGTAATAGACCGTTGACATGACGGCTCGTAGGTCGACACGACCTCATCACGTATTGAGGAGTACAAGCAATACCAGGCTATTCCTGTCACCTTGTCTGCGAGATTGTTCAGGGCTTGTATGGGTAGACAGAATTATGCTTAAACACTGGAGCCTAATATAAGCTGAATTAAATCTAGCGGTAGGCTTAGTGAGAACTGAGAAGTTATGATTATAATACACGGCTTTCTTTCTGTATTTGGGCAGACGAACTCATGATGTATCCGGTGTTAGTTTTAGTGGTGATTAGAACTCATAGTTGCTCAACGCGTATACCGTCGCATACCTTAAAACATGATATCCAGGTCGTCATTGCGTTGGACTTCAACGTGTAGTATCGCAAACATCTAGAAAACCCATTTTTGGTTCGCGGTATTTCAAAATGGAAGGACAGTGGATCTGACCCGCCCAAACCTACAACGCTATTGAGTAACGCCTCCTCCTTGCGTCGATAATCCTCAATCCTTGGGTCGTGGCCTCGTGGCCTCATGAGGCTCTTTTAGGAAATAAACATGGTGGGTTCGCGTTTTCTTCCAGGGTAGTGCTTTTGGAAGAGAATTAGTTCTTCGAGACCACTGAAGCCAGCCAATTAACTACCGCCAGACTCTCTCTCTCTCTCTCCTCTTTTCTCATCCGGGCTTGGGACCGGCTTTGGCAGAGTTAGTAACGCCGCTATTTGGTAAATATGTAATTTTATACGTAAATTTCACGAGGTCTAATTCAATTTTCGCTAATATCCACGAAACTGTAAGACGGAATGTTCAACATGTTATTATCAGTATCGGTTGTAACCAGCGTCCCTTGAACCGAATACCGCTCGAGATCCGAAGCGAGCGTAGGTCCCCGACGATCGAACGACAGTCGCTCCGGATATCTCGTTTGCGTCAACACAGTTCAGCTATAGTTCCTTTGAAATACGTTACGGACAATAATGGCACCGAACAAATTCGCTTATTTGTTAGTTACGGGACATCGACAAGGCACTCGACGTTCGCAACGAGACTCCGCCAGATAAATCATAATGTTTATTGTTTGAAAGCAAGATTTATTATCGATGTTGTATTATAGGTTTTGTTTAGCAGAACTACATTGATTCCCACTATCCGTCCGCAGTATCCTTGCCTTGTTTAAATACCCAACGTCCTCTCCGGGATTTACATGTTGAACGCTAGCGGCGAATATTTTGAGCTCACACAGATATGTCGCGCCATCGTAGCTCCAGCTAAAGGATGAGTTTTTTTATTGCTTAGATGAGTGGTCGAACTCACAGCCCACCTGGTGTTAAGTGGTTACTGGAGCCCATAGACATCTACAACGTAAATGCGCCACCCTGTGACATGTCCTTCTTCAAACGAGGCTTGTGGAGAGTATTAAGCGGTAGGCAGCGGCTTGGCTCTGCCCCTGGCATTGCTGAAGTCTATGGGCGACGGTAACCACTCACCATCAGGCGGGCCATATGCTCGTCTGCCTACAAAGGCAATAAAAAAATAATAAAAAAAACCCACTTTGAGATATAAGTTCTAAGGTCTCAGTATAGTTACGACGGCCGCTCCACCCTTCAAACCGAAATGCATTACTGCTTCACGGCAGAAATAGGCGGGGTGGTGGTACCTACCCGTGCTGACTCATAGGAGGTCCTACCACCAGTTCAGTAGTTGTTTTGTTATAAAGCCCCAAAATATGCAAGGACTTCACGAGTCCTAGTGACCACATAACACTAAGTGAGCCGAGAGCTCGTCTGTCATAATTCAGAAATAAATATTTTAAAATATATTCACTAAGACTAGTGTCTGTACTAACGGACGTGAAACGCGTGGACTAATACTTCAGTTTAGTTGTTAAAAGTAAAAGGATAGAAAAAAAAAATTCTATAGTTTCCATCAAATTTTTAAGATTAGATTAAACAAACACTCCAAACCTTGATTTTTTTTCCCCTACCATAGCCTTGAGATGTTATAATATTAGCTTCACCTTGACGTGTAGGTGAGCTCCGAGGGTCAAACCGGAGTGTGTTGCTAACAGTGGTCCTAACAAGAGCAGTGCTTCGCAGAACCTACCACCCGATCGGAAACGCGAACCATTGAAAAGATCCAGCGAGAAACTCGGTGGGTTGTGTTTATGGGTTAATTCACTGGTTGAGCCCTTCTTCGCAAGCGACGAGACCACTTCGATAAAGCGGCACGACACGAGAACCCTCTCATCGTGGCCGCCGGTAACTACATTCCCGATCCTGCGGACAGAATGGAAAGCAGTCGACGTCGCCCAAAACACGTCATCTTGGATCCTCCCGATCCACTAACGGTGCTTTTAGGTACTTCAAGCACCGGTCACCGTTCTCGTCGAACCCGTCGCTTGCGACGAAGGGCTCGACGAGTAAATTAACTCTCAGACACAGCCCACTGAGTTTCTCGCCGGATCTTCTCAGTGGGTCGCGTTTCCGATCNCAATTAAATAAATATAATTTCTACGCATTCAGCGTCTAGCGAATGTGTGTGACTACAAAGATGGCGTTTACCTAGGCTATCTAAATCTACCTATAACTAAATACCTAAATGCGGGTTTTTCTACTATATTAAATAAGTATTTAATTGCGGTGCGTTAATTCCCTATGGAATTAAATACAAATAATGCTAGATTACTAATATGAGACGATGTAAGTTCAGAATCCGGCTCGAAATGGACCACTAAATAATGGTTGCGCTATGCGGTTGGTAGACCAAATTGTAACGGTCACCTAATACAAAAATGAGTGTGGACTGTATTTGCGTTGTTCAACTATGACACTTTCTCGGGTCGTGGCGGGAAGAAACAAAGGAACACAACCCGAGGGAAATTGTGAAGGAAAACGCCGTACCTGGAGAGGATGGAGTCGTCCGAATCACGGCTGCTAAAAGTGCTTGAAGCCAGTTGGTGTATCTTCTATCCTGCACGACACTGTGATACACTGACACTGATGTTGTATGAGAATAAAGTCTTAGGCCATCTCAATAATTAAATCACAAATAACTTATTTCTGTAATGCGGAGCGCGCGCTAGGTAACCGCCATATCTTTCTTCTTTTTCTTTCTGTGTGCCCGCGTCACTCGTACTAGCCAATCCAGGGCGCGGGGGATGGTTGAGGAAGGGGAAGGGAAAAGTGCCATAGCTGCCATATTATTATAAAAACATCTATCTACAAATTTGCTATGACGCTGGCGCAACCATTCCCCCCCAGTTTGAAGGGTTACCTTCAAGAAATAAAAAGCTAACCTACCAAACACCTATGCGAAGATCTATCTATCTATCTATATCTATGTATTTATATTAAACTAAATCTAACGAATACCTTATATCTAATACTGAAGTTATTCTATTGTGAATTAGGTAAAGGGCAGAGACGAATAACCGGGCGTAGATACTATCCGGTTGCGGTCCTAACGCGTACAGTTCTAATCACTCCATTTGAACCAGGAAAAACCTCCTCCACTACTCTTAAAGGCCAATGTAGCGGGGGCGCGTTTTCCGTCATTAAAATTACTACTTTTCCAACAACGATTGGGTTGGATGGAATGTTCCATTTTTGGCGCGATTGTAGCGTATGTAAGTAGTCTGTTTTCCAACGTTTCCAAAATGACTGAACTAATTTATCTAAAAGAGAGTGACGCGAGAGAATATGCTGCCTGTCTTCGTCAATATCTCTAGCGGGTAAATATTTAAGCGGCGTCAACGACAAAAGTGAGCCGGAGTCAACGCTAACGGCTCAGCTGGGTCGCCAGACAGTGTCCTACATAACGGACGTGTGTTCATCACGGCTTCTATTTGAGTGAGCACGGTACTCAACTCTTCGAAAGTGAGAATCTGCAACCCTACAACTCTATAAAGATGGGATTTAAGGCTTTTTATATTTGCTTCCCAATTTCCGCCCAAGTGACTTGCGGCGGGCGTATTAAACTGCCATTTAATGCGATTTTCTGCTAACATATGTGCGAATTCAGTTTTGTAGTATTTAGAGTTCAAGAAAGCGTGAACTTCCGAAATATTGCGTTTGGCACCCACATAATTTGTACCGTTATCTGAGTACATACAACCTACAGGACCTCGGCGCCATAAAAATCTTTTAAAAGCAGCCATGAAACTATGCGTGCTCAAATCACTGGCTAGTTCTATATGAACAGCACGAGTGGTCATACACACGAAAAGACAAACATATGCTTTCGATGAACGAATACCCCGACCACGTGAGATGGTGACCTTAAAGGGTCCAGCAAAGTCTGTACCAGTATGCACGAAAGGTTTAGCGGTTTC